>JAIUZE010005580.1:0-69485 GCA_022085475.1 Heliosperma pusillum
CTCCAAGTCGGGGCATGGCATCCTAAGAGTGCCGCTTTGGGAAGGGAGCCAGCTTAAGTACTAGCCATCTCTGCTTAGGGGGTCGCCTAGTAGAGTTTCTCATAGACGGTTATGTCATGGGACGGGGAATGGAATAGCTGTTGTCGCTAGGTCTGATCAGTCTATGACTAGGATGTTTTCCTACCTTGTGGTATAGCCTCGAGTTACAGAAGTCGACTATTGACTGCCCTAAGAACTTATGCCTGTTTGTAGACGTATTGGTCTTTCATGTTTGTATGATGCTATGAGTTTTAGAAGGTGAGATGCAAGCCGGCTAGGATTGATAGAGTTTGGATTACCGATTGTTAACTGATTCACATGATTACTTGTTGATTAGGGTTTGAGTGTATCAGGGCCATGTTACTGGTAACCTCTGAGCTAGCATACCAGCTTCCCTACCTCGAGTTATATTTTATTATCGGATTCACATGATAGCTTTCATATGCTAGGTTATATGTTAGTTATTTGTTTCATAACATGAAAAGCATATCATATATGTTAAAGTTTTGTATTTTCCATATACATTGCTTTTATGTTATTCATGTTTAATTAAACTCGACATTTCGTGGCTGGGAGAACTCGGAGTTACTCCCCACTGACTGTGGCTTCCGTGTTTATATTTAATGCGGTCGAACAGGTGGTGTTGCATATTTGGGGTACATGGACGAGCTAGCGAGCGAAGTATTTACCTGGGACCTATATTCGGTTCATAGTTTGTATATTATTAGACACTCTTTTATTTCCGTATTTATACGGGAGATATGTCTCCCGTCTTGTATATTTCTTTTGTAGAATTTTATTACCGTTTTGTAATGACCTTTTTATTTTATGACACCTTCGTTATGTTTTATTATCTTTTATGTATTTAAATAATTTTTTTTTCTTTCCGCAAATTTGAGGGTGTTACAGATCATAAGACCAGTTGCCTTGAGGGTCCCGTATACCACTAATATAGTTCCTTCCAGCACGGCCCTTTACCCAATTGAAGAAGTACTTTGTACAAGTATCTCCTTCGATATGCCATTTTATTTTGGCTCTTTGTTTCCAGAATAAAGACGACGCCTTTAAAAATTCCACAAATTCATTGTTGGCAATTTCATGATAAAATTCATTCCCCGTCTGAATGGTCTCCTCCATTGCCGGTTCCAATCTCATATCAAAATCTTCCCATTTTAACTTCCATTTTCCCTTTTTATCCAAGCTCCACTTCTTGATAATCCTTCTTGTGTAAGATAATTTCCTTGCCAAACAGAATTGCGGCGAACCCACGAAATGAGTAGACCATTTCTCCTTAATAATGGATATACACTCCTCATTTTCCAGGCTCCATGACTCCACTTTGTATGGCCGAGAATCCTTAAGTTTGGTCAAGTTTAGGTCAAGCTCATTAGGTGCGTGATCAGATATTTCTATAGGATAATGTTTGATTCCAGTGTTTGGGAAGAGATGCTGCCAATCTTTTGATCCATATCCCTTATCAAATCTTTCATACACACGGTGGATACCTTTTCTATTGTTGCACCATGTGAACCTCGGACACTTGAAAGGGATATCAATCAAATCATGATCAAGCCTCCATTTACTAAAATTCATAGCTCCATTTTATTTGACCTTTGTTTTTACTAAGTTTGTCGGAGTTAAATTCAACCTGGTTGAAATCGCCTAAAATAAGGTAAGGGTGGTTGAATGAACCAATCCAATATCCTAGAGTGTCAAAGACATTCATTCTTTTGGAGACATCCGGTTCTCCATAAAACAACACTAAATACCATGAACTAGTAGCATACTTATTAATCATGAGGATGATGAAGTTGTTACACTTTGTAACCAAGTGTGCCATAGACTTGTCCTTCCATCCTACCCACAAACCACCCGAGGAGCCAACAACATCCACCCCAAAAGACTCCACAAAATACGTCGACTTAAAGATAGCATTAACATTACAAACTTGACACTTAGTTTCTAATAAAAACAGAAAATCATAGGACTTAATACTAAGCATCGCTCTTATTTTAGGAATTATAGGGGAGAGCGTATTATTTAGACCCCTACAATTCCATGATAGACCAATCATGGCAAAAGAGGAGATTGATTTGGGTCAATCTCCGCAACACCCTCAGTAGCAACAATAGCAACAGTCTGGACTTGTTCCTGATCAGAATCATCAGCCAGATTCGCATCCTCATCATCCCCAATTTTTATATGGAAGCCATAACTCATTCTGGTCTTGGTAGTAGAACCGCCAACAGAAATATCAGGAACTCCCCCATAGCAGCACCTTTTCTTTGCTAAATGAATGAGATAGGCCTTAGCATGGCTTACAGATAAAAGAGCTTCCACAGGTAGTTCAGCTTCGCCATTTTCAGAGCTACATTTCCTTTTTTTGGTCACATGAACATTGGCAGCAATATCAGAGGAGCTTTCCATGGTTGAAGAAACACTTGAGTACACAGCTCCTTGAACATTACCAATAGAGTTTGCTTTAGAATTGAGGATTAAACCTGCAACCTCTAAAACACAGCCATTGTTCAAATCCCTAGTACCTTTTATAACTGCAACATCTTTCGTAGTTATTCCTTTCATATCCACTGGATGAACAAAGTGTGAGTTGTTGATATCACCAGGAGAGAAGTTGTGATCAGGTTCAACTCCTAGATTAAGGTCAGGCATTGTATTAACCCCAACATCTCTTAAATCACTAGGATTCTCAATTTGAATCAATGTTGCAGGCACCCTTTCAGCAGACAGTTCAGCACACTCAAATTCTGATTCAGGGCTCATTAAAGGCCATTCAGGTGTGGATTAATTAGAGCTTGAGGAATCTTCAATATTTATAAAATTATTATTTGCATTCTCAAAGTTCAAGTCAACTTCGGCTTCTTCTCTTGTAGGGCCATCATTGGAAGGTTCTGAGGGATTGATGATAAACTGAAAAGGTCCATGAATGCCTTGGATAGGTTGATCAAAGGTCTGATTATAGCCTCTGTTGGCATCATCCATTCTGGCCCAATCAAAGTCTTTCTCAACCCTATTAAGAATAACATCTTGGATATGAATATCTCTGTCATATCTAAAAGCCTGCCCACTGTGATTGACATAATTTACATATGGGTCACCACCATATACCACATTTGCAGAAGAGCTAAATATAGCAGCCTGAGTCCCTGTTGCCTGGGATGCTCCTGCCTGAGCTTGAAAGGGCAGAGGAATCCCATAAGGTGATGAAAGACCAGCAGAAGGGTTAGGGGTTTTGCAGTGGGTATAGAATTATCAGAAGGAGTATCAACATTCATTGCCTCTTGAACATTTGCAGGAGGCTGGTTATTGAGTGATTCAGGAGCAGGAACAGTACCACCATCCCCATTCCCATTCCCATTCATGACACCTTCATTATCAACGACTCCAGTCCCAGAGTCACCCACATTTAGAGCTTATCAACTTCGGGTCGGCCCGTTTGGCCCTACCTGTTTGGCCCGCTACTTAAGCGGGCTTGGACAAGAAGAAATTAAAAAAAATTATTTGACGGACGGGCCAAGCTCGGCCCGCTATATTTCGTGGGCGGATATGGACATGATTAAGAAGCCCATGGACAAGCCCGACAAGCCCGCTAAACATATATAAAATTAAAAAATTATGCTTCGTATAAACAAAAAGCTAATAAAGTAAAAATATACAACAAGAGTAAATGAAATAAAACGTGTATTAATGATAAAGTAAGTAGTTATAATTTTTTTTATATCGTTACTTTTTTTGGAGACTTGTAACTTCAAAATAATCATGTTTAATTATAAAACTTGTATATGTTAAGTTGAGTTTGCGATGTTTTAGTTAATTCGTAATATATGTTAAGTCTACTTTAGCCTTAATTTTATTTAAAAATTAGTTTAATATATTTTACATTCAAGCCCACGGACAAGCCCGCTAGCTTAAACTAGGCGGACATGGACAACCCTAGTAAGCCCGCTTAAGCAGGCTTGGACAAGGCATATTAGGCCCGCTGGACATTTTTTCAAAGTTAAGCTCGGCCCATGTCCGTCCAAGCCCGCAAACGATCACCTCTACCACATTGAATATAAAAGGCCCTGCAAAAGGCTGAGAAGTAACAGTGAATCTCATTCCAGGAAAAACCCTTCCCCCAGGTGTAGTACCTAAGTCTAAATCAATTATATATTCCTCAGCAGAAGCTGAGTTTTGATGTCCTTCTCTTGGGGATGAAGGACTACTCAACTTGATATTAGAGTTGAGAAATTTAGAGGTGGATAGAGTTGCCCTAAGATCAAGGTTAAACATAGTATGATTACTTTGAGCCTGAAAAACTGAGAACCCCTTTCCTGAGACCCTATCTAACATGTCATTGACAATAGAGACAATGGTCATAATACTTTCTTTACAACAAGCATTAGTGTGACCAATCTTTCCACACCTAATACAATACTTAAAAATCTCTTCATACCTGAATTGGATCCACATCAAATAGCCATCATCCAAAGCCAAGAAGAAACCAGGAACAAGAGGTTCATTTAACTGGATACGTACCTTAATTCACAGATAGTCGTTTTTTGGAAAATGATTAAAGGATTCAACTTCATAGTGATTGCTCAGAAAATGTCCAGCAATATTTGCAGTATCAACATTTAAATACTCAAAAGGCAAGCCACAAATCCTTACCCATAAATCTACATACGGGAATCTGACTGTCCTAGGAACAGTGTCAGGAAACCAGTGAGAGAAAACCATGAGAGCACCCCAGAAGGAGACATAGGTGTGCTTGAGTAGATCATCTCTATCTTCATCAGAAGTGCAATGAAAGCATATAAATCACCCAGTTTCAGGACTTCAATCTCACCTCTAACTTTCCATTCCTTCCTAATATGATCATTCATAGCTTCTATCTTGAAAATACGGTAGTCAACCAAGAACCCCAATACACATTGACCCCAGAATTCTCTGGATTTGCTTAGAGTTTCAGCTCCAAGACTGAAAACAGGCCCGGACCTCGGGAATCGCCATGCATGTGCATGTTAAGGATTATTAGGTTGGAACTCTGCATTAGGGTGCGATTGATGATAGGGTTGGTGATTGTAGATATTAGCATGAGGGTTAGCACCATTAATGAGATGATCCTGACCCTCACTTACAAACTGATTATAGTAAGAGCTTCCAAAAGTATTTGCCATTTATATAAAGAGATAAAGAGAACCAAGAACAATAATTGAAATGTATAAGGTAAGGAAAGAATAGATGATGATGGTGATGATGATTTCTAATAAATGACAGCCTTAAATAGTCCGCGAACTTGCATGCAGAAGCGTCTTCATGATTGAGAATATCATGGCATTGACAACAAATAATTTCCAGATTGGTGGAGCTTCAGCCAAATTCCAATCGTCAATAGCATAACCAATAGAGAAAGGTGAAGGTAACGATTAAAGAAGATTGTAGAAGGAAGCTAAGTTGTGTCAGAGAAGGGAAGTTTGGGGAATGTTGCAGACCAATGGAGAAAAGAAGCGTGCGATGAAGAAAACGAGGTAAGGGAAAGAGAACAAACGAAAAGGACAAAGCTCTCTGTAAGAGAGTTAAAGCTCTCTCTAGGTTTTTAGAGAGAGAATGAAAATGCGTGGGTTTTTTAATGGGGTTATAATTCTTTGTTTGGTCTTAAATTTGGTATGTAGGTTGAGGGGAATATAAGGTAGGTCGTAGTTTTGTTTTTTCTAGTGGTTTTTCGTTGGAAGTAATGTTTCAAGAAGAGTGAAGTATAAGTAAAAACAAAACAACAGAAAGTTAAAGTATAATTTTTGTCGTAGGTCACATCCCTCCCTTCGAACCACTACTTGCAACGAACGACCGCAACAAAAAACATAACTACGACCTACCTTGTACTCCCCTTTACCTACATAACAAATTTCAGACCAAACAAAGCATCATAACCCCATTAAAATACCCACGCAAAACCCCCGACCACCCGTTGTAAACTCAAACTTACAAGAACCTTCTTTGACCCCCCTTTACTTTACACACAAATTGACCACGCATAAGACCACCTTTGACCACTGTGTTGACAACGGTTGTAAAGTCAGTACTTCCACCTTTCCAACGAGTTCAAGAACACTTCAAATCGACCTCATTTACTATCTCAAACATCGCCTGAAAATCACTCCATGGCAAGTCGTCAAACTATGACCAAAATGTTGAGTCCTCCGTCCAAAATGTTGTGTTTAGCAAAAAGTATCTTTTTAAAGGTTGTGTTTGACAATTTCGTTTTTTGAAGGTGGTGTTTGGAAGAAAAAGTTTTTTAAAGGTTGTGTTTGACAAAAAAACCCAAGTAAGAAAGATAAAAATTTGATGGTTAATTGATGAGGAAAAAATGTGTAAAATTTGGTGATATGATAGAATGCTGAGGTGGACAAGTGATTACGAGAATGAAATGATATAAAAGAGTAAAGTGATGGAAAATATGTGATGATGGATGCGGATAGTCTTAATATTAGTGAGGAAAATTTATTGGAGTGAGAAGGGAAAAAAGTGGTATAAAGCGGAATTACGTGAATTTGTTCTAAAAGATCCACATCAGATTGTTTATAATATGAGGATGCCATGTAGATTTCTCCTAGTTTGTCTTTTTATTGTATATATAGATGACTTGGTTGAAAATCTCTCTAGCAATTGAGACGACTCCAAACTTTGTTTTTTGCAAATTATGCTGTCACGTCAGCTGTGTTTAGGCAGGAATGGAGGTAATTACTACGGGAGTAATAATAACTAAAATAAGAAGAAATGAGAGGAGATTGGTGATTTGTGGTGGTTGTGGAGGGTGGAGATAGAAGGTGATGAATGAATTATTCTATATAGAGATAATGCATTACTTAGGGGGAGGTAGATAACTTTTACTCCCTTAATGGAAGGACTATTACACTATAATCCCTCATTTCTATCTGTAACTCTCGCCACTCTTCTCCGTTTTCTAGTTCATTTAAACTCTATTACTCCCGTAATAATTACATTTATTCCAAACGAGTCCTTAGTAATAAAACGATAATGATAATTGTAGGGACTAAAGTGTAAAATAAGATAATTACATTAATTCGAAACGAGACCGTAGTAATAAAATGATAATGATAATTGTAGGGATTAAAGTTTAAAATCACATAAATTTCAAAATGTTGGAAAGTGGGTTATTACATCCCGCCGGCAGATTCAAAATTACAAAATCCATAAAAAGAGAAGACACACCAACAAAGTGAAACACACAAAACAAACCACACTCAATCATTCATACTTAGAAATTACAAAACAAAACAAAAAACAATGGAGAAAATTTGCGTTGCAGTGAGAGTGAGACCTCCAGTAAGTACTACAACCCATGATCAACAACTCAGTAATGGCGGAAATTCAAGTTTCTTCTGGAATGTCGACAATAATCGCATTTCCCTCCACAAATCTTCCGGCACCCCACTTTCCGGGGTTTCCTTTTCTTTCGGTATCTTCGCTTTTCTTCTCCATTAGTTTTCTGGGTTGTTTTTATTTTTTGAAAAATATGTTACCCTTTTCATTGGAGCTGCCTAATTGTTGGTTTCTCTGATTTTCATGGACAGATCATGTTTTTGATCAGACATGCCCAAATTCTAGGGTTTATGAGCTTCTTACTAAAGATATTATTTATGCTGCTGTTGAAGGCTTTAATGGTAAGATATACTCTCTTTTATTTTAATCAAGAGTTGTTTTACCTTTGTTGTTTTGATTTTCGGCCGTTGTGTTCTTCATTTCGTTTGTTAAGATAAATGTGATTCTTTATTCTTGTATAGTACGACCTTTATAGGAAGTATAGTTTCTGCCCACTTCCACAAATTTTCGAGAGCAAAAGCTGCGACATTGCTTTAATATGTAGTAAAATTGTTCCTTGCAAGTCGAAACAGCTGATGGTATGTTAATTTATTCTAGATTATGTTAAGTTGTTTGCAATGGTAAATGTTTTGCAGGCACGGTGTTTGCATATGGGCAGACTAGTAGTGGAAAGACATTTACCATGAATGGCTCGGAAAATGATCTTGGAATCATTCATAGGGCTATCAAGGATGTTTTTGACATGATTCACAAGGTTTATTGTCTGTTTAATATATTGACTTGACTTGACTTGACGGAATTGTATCAAATCATAGCTCACTAACTGAATGATGTTTTTTCAGCTTGATGAGCGTGAGTTTCTGATTCGTGTGTCTTATATGGAGATTTATAATGAAGAAATTAATGATCTTTTAGTGGTTCACAACCAGAAGCTGCCCATCCATGAAAGTTTAGAGGTACTCCGTAGTTTTGTAAGCATAAAGGTTTAATCATTCCGTAGTAAACAGTTAAATTTAACAACGTTGATTTTTCCAGCGTGGAGTTTTTGTAGCTGGTCTTAGAGAAGAGATTGTAAGCAACGCTGAGCAGGTTCATAAACTTCTTGAGGCTGGAGAAGGTTGGTCTGACCTTATAGTGAAATTTATGTACTCATGTCTCATGTATTGTGAGTTGTGACAAAACTCTTATTTGAGAGATTGGTGAACTTCATGGTGCAGTGAATCGACACTTTGGCGAAACAAACATGAATGTCCGAAGTAGCAGATCTCATACAATATTTAGAATGGTAATTGACAAAAACAAATACGTGACAGTCTGACATGTGAGACCAACCCATTAAAACTTTATAATTAATTGTGGGAGACATAAAGATATATTTTTGACTCACATGTGAGACGGTCTCATCCTAGACTCATTGTATTTGAAATTCGATGCTCTTGCTTTGCTTGTCCTCTGACTTTTCTTTTTCTGTGGTAAAGGTTATAGAGAGTAAGAGCAAGGGGACAGATGGTTCAAGTTTAGACGCTATACGTGTATCTGTTTTGGTTCGTGTTCTCCCTTTTTTGCTCTTTCATTCTACTGTTCATGTGGCTCTCTGCCATCTTTGTTTTTTGTATGTTAACATCTTGTGCTCTTGTTCTTCAACACATCTAGAATTTGGTGGACTTAGCGGGATCTGAGAGAATTGCTAAGACTGGAGCTGATGGAGTTAGACTAAAAGAAGGGAAATATATTAACAAGAGCTTGATGGTTCTTGGTAATGTTATTAACAAGCTCAGCGATGGAGCTAAGCAAAGGTCTTTTTTACTGTGATACCTATAATGGTCAATGTATTTCGCTTCACAGTAATTAACTTTCACTTGATTTTTTGGTACAGGGGACATATTCCATATCGTGACAGTAAGCTGACTCGTATTCTTCAGTCTGCTCTTGGTGGCAATGCTAAAACTTCAATAATCTGTACCGTGGCACCTGAAGAGGTTTGCGTACTTTTGATTAATCATGTTAAATGACTAAATCTATATTCCTGGCTGTTAGGTTGATTATTTAACTACAATGACTGATTAAATTGGTTAGGTTCATGCAGAAGAAACTAAGGGGACTCTTCAATTCGCCAATAGAGCAAAACGTGTCACAAATTGTGCTCAAGTGAATGAGGTTTGTAGTCTCTTCAGTTTGCGTACTTTTGATTAAGCATTCCTGTTTTTCAATAAATCTAGCAATAGTTTGGATCTTACTTCCTATCACTGTAGCTAAATGATAATGATAGATAAGCACTACTCAGTGTTGATTCAACTCATTCAAGTAATCTAAAGAAAAAAAACCCGATGAAATTTCTGAAATAATTTTATCTGGGCTCAGCTGTAAATTGTTCAGTATCCTAACGCTATTCGCATGTGATAATGGCTAGAAAACAATTATGATGGAATGTAGCAAAATCGCTCACCAAACTGGCTGCTCTTCTTTTTATCATGAAGTAGCAGTCATTTAATGCACTTCTTGACGCAGTTCCCATTTTGGGTCATTGGAAAACAACATCCCTCTTTGTGTTGCCAACACATGGGTAAGGCTACGTACATCCGACACCCTCCTCACACTGCACTTTGTGTGGGCCTTAAAGTCACTGGAGTAATGTTGTTGTTTGCTTCTCTCTTCCACATTCCAATGACTTTTTCCACTATGTCACTTGGTATATCAATCAAGAGTAAATAATTATATCATCGTTTTTCTTCTGGAAATGTGGGCACAGATGAGAGCGCTATATGTTTTTCAAATAAATATTTTTTAACACCCTCCACAAGGTGGGAATCCTAGGTTCAATTGTGATCAAGCTGTATGTAAGGTTATGATAACCATCTAAGGTCTATGGTTGCTTACTGGTCTCTGATTAATGTTAGATTCTCTCTGATGCGGCCCTGTTGAAGCGTCAAACTTTAGAGATAGAAGAGCTACGTAAAAAGCTCGAGGTAAGACACTTTTTTTTTGTTTTCCTATTCTGTTATAATGGCCAAGTAGAGCATAACAGTAATAAACAAGAAGTAATTTGGTCAGGGATCTCAAGCTGAGCTTCTGGAGCAAGAGATCATGAAATTGCGGAATGACCTGCTAAAGGTATACATTGTCTCGTCAGTTTATTTTTGGACAATTAGTCTCCTACTTTTTCATCCAAAACTAATAAACGAGATGTTTTGTCATTGTTCTTTTAGTTTGAACTAGAGCGTGAAAAGCTTGCTTTGGAGCTTGAAGAAGAGAGAAAACTCCATAGACAAAGAGATATGCATATCAAAGAGCAACAGATTAAAATTGACAGCCTTAGCAACATGATTAATTTTTCCGACAGTGATCAAAAGAGCCATACTCAGGTATGCTTTGAGGAGTCGGTTTCATTTCTTTTATGTTATTGGATGCTGCTTTAGGACTTTCTTTAAAAAGGAGCCACGAGAGAAGATTTCAGCTAGCTTAGTGGCCTAGTTGGTACTCGTGACCTGAATTTTAAACTCCAGCATCAAAATTTGCTCTCGTGGCTCTCTTTACACCAAAAATAAATTGATTGCTGCAGTAATAATAACATGATTTTTTTTGTTTTATAAATTGTAGAACCAAAGTACATTAAGGCAAGGCTGTATGGGAAGCAATAACCATTTTAAACAAGAGGAAGAAGCTTTTTCTACACCTAGCATCAAAGCAGCTTCGAGATCCTTTGTTGCCCGACGATCAAATCATTCAACTGTATGGGATTCTGATTCTAGTCCCATGCCTGCTGCATTCAATAATGTAGCTGATGAAGATGAATGGGTGAAGTTGAACAAAGGGTTCGTTGCCGACCTTGATTCACTTCATATGACTCCTGCTGTTAAAGTGCGATCATTGTCATCTGACGGCATTAGTCCAGTAAGTGTCTTTGAGCTTGAAGTTATACCTATTTGAGAGTGTTAAAGCTTGAAATTTTGGAAGTAATATGACTCCTGCTGTTAAAGTTCTGTCAGGATATTGTATGGATAAACAAAAACATGTGTGAAAGAGGTAGTTGAGTTTGAGATTAAGTAGATTGTTTTGTGGAAGTCGTGTGTCTCATCCAGATTGATAAGTTTTGGACATGAGTATTTTGGCAACTCTTAAAATAATGATTTCACTACTAATTTTTTGGCTGTTCTTAAACACTGATCTCATCTAATGCCGTAGAACTTGGCTGAAGTTATTATTGGCAACGATGTGCCAACTTTGCTTATGTAACTTATTGTGCGTTAGCTGATTTTCTAAGAATGTAATGGATAGGAAACCGACGATAATGCAAACTGAAGTAGGGCATTGAAATATGTTAATTCTGTATTTGTAATCAATTGATTGATGAGATACATATACTAAATGAGCTGGATAAAGCTATGTATATAACGTTGTCCTCCCTTGTCAACAGCAGGGTTTCTCCAAAAGTAATCATGAGCAAGAGGTTCAAAATCTCAAAACGCAAATGGAACTTGTCATCAAGGAGAGAGATGAACTTGAGGTTGGTTAAAGTTAGAATCTTTCTAATTGTATGATGAAAGCTTGCAAGCCGTCTTTGTAAAGCTATCTGAGAGGTGTATATCAGTATTTCTGTGAATATGCATTTGTTATGGTGAACTTAAGTAGATTTTCATACAAAGAACTCTTTTATCTTGAAAAATATACGTGATACGTTGCTTCAGTGTGTCATACCGCTCTGCTACATCATTTCAAGAAAAGAAAAAGAAAAAGAAAAAGAAAAAATGCTATCAGAGAAGCTGAAATATATTGCTTTTTTGTATTTCATTTCTTAAAGCATGATTATCAAAATGTTTGCTATCAAACAACCTCCTATTGTTCTTTCAAAGCCAATGGATTTCAGAAATGGTAGGCTAATAATAAAGAAAACCACTAGAACAATAAAAGCCAATTAGGAGCTGCAATAAAAGGCGAGACTTAGTTACAAACTTTTGTCTGGTTGGAAATAAGGAATGTCAAATATTCAGCTAATGCCTATATATAACAGTATACTGTCTCCTGTACTGAAGGGGGTTTGAGTTATTGCAAATATTGCATGATCGTCCTTGAATTATTTTTGGCATTTCCAATTATCGTTCCTTTCTTAAATAGTTTCTGTGAAACTTTATTATTAGCCTGAAGCTTGTTTCTTCTTTGCATTAATTTACAGAAAACCCACAGAGACGAGGTTTTGCTGAACGAACAGTTAAGGAAAGAGATTGTAAAACTTCAGGAGGAAGCCAAACTTTCTCAAGAAGTTCCACATATGATATTTAAATCGGTGACAACTTGTAAAAACATATACAAGGATGTATTGTCTGTTAAGCAGGTAAAATGCGCCTCAGAATGCCTTGTCTTCAGTCTTCACGATTTTGAGAAACAGGGAAATTACTTTATTCCTAGCTTACAGTTAACATTATCTTTCAATGCGTATGCAGAATTCTGTAAATGACGAAAAATCCTTTGCAAAAATTATGTTGTCAAGCATCAATGAGGTCGGCTCCAATCTTTTTACAACCCTAGAAATGCAGTGCACGAAGGCTATTGATGGAGATAGATCGTTCAGAAAGGATGATTCTTTACTCGAAGAGCAATGCAAAGCTGTTTTTGAAAGATTGAATAACACGGTTGCCTTGTCCGCATCATCAGAGATACAAAGCGGAGTGGTAAAAGAATTAGAGAGTAGCTCAAATTACAAGGTAGTTTCCAAGTTATTTCTACCTAAATCTGTTTTTGTTTTCCTGTTCTTTTCAATGGTATTAGGCTATACAGTACTATTATATTCAAGACCTGCAATATAGTGATGATAAATGTATACTCTTCACTTGTATAGCGTTTGACTATCAAAATATAATTCTATTAGACATTTTGTGATATTTAACAATGGCACCTCATATTTTTTTGCTGTGAGTATAAGAAAATGCACTTGAATTTTTTGCTTCTTTTACTTGAGTTTCTATCATGTTTTCCCTTTTCTCCATTTTTCATTGTTCACCCCCCTCATATTGACGATTTTATATAACAATTCATTGTAGCGTACCCCAATTGATTTTAGGTGAAGGGCTTGTTGTTCTTGTAGTTACATGTAGAGAGATTGATTCAATTCATCTCCACAGTATTGTACTAGCATGAATTAAGAAGGGATCTCTGAGATGGTTTATTTCCTTTGAATTTGGTGAAGGAGCTTGGCTTTGGAAGAGGGTCGTCAGCTTCATGGAAGGAGACAATGAGCGATGAACTAAAAAAAATCGGGGAAAACTACATTCGTATTGTAAAAGAAGTAGACCCAAATTATCAGATTCTTGAAGATACAAAAGCAAGGTGCCTCGAGTTGGAGAGACAGTTCCTTCTTCTGAAGGAAGACAGGGATTCCTTGTTTGATGACGTCGCAAAATCTGGTCGAAATCTCACACTTGCCTCGGAACAAAAGGAAATGTTCCTGGAGAAATACAATGCAGAGCTTCAAAAAAGGAAAGATCTTGAAGAAGGGATCGAACAGTTTAGTGCGGCTTTTGCAGCTCGGCAAAAATCACGCATATCTTTCCACAGTGAATTCAAAACTAGAATTGAAGGTCTAAGGAGTCATAATCATGTTATGGTACCCAATTCTCTTGGGTGTTAAATTTATACTGTAGACTTGTAGGTCAGTTATTAGCTGTTCTGCATATGGCTAATCGGATTTCTACTTATGTGTGAACATATTTGATGCTTAAGCTCAGCCTCCTTGCAATTGCAATGCCACAAATTTGTTATGATATATACTTGTCAGTTATTCAGGATAAAATGTTGGTTTGCAATTGATTATCGTTTATTCGTTCATTATATATACCCATTTCTTTGTTTTTTGGTTTTGAAGAAGACGAAGACCAGTGTTCATTCGTTTTATGAGAGTTCAGTGTTCTATACTAAGGGATAAACTTGTGATTCAAGAATTGACAAACTAGCCCTACTCGTGTAACGTATTTGATAATTAAAATGGATAGAATATCGTAAATTTGAGGTGACTCGAAATTTCAGTTGATATAAACCTAATTTAACCTCTAGTTGTATGAACTATGTTGATACACAACAATCTTGCCCCATACTGAAATGATAAAGCTCTTAGAACATCTGTTTAAAAAGTAATACAAATTGACTTGAAATTACTTTTTTTTTGTTTTCTGCATCAGTAATGGATAATGTTACATACTAGTACTAAATACTAATACAGCTCATTTGGCCATATTTACTTATTACATGATAGAGTAAAACTCTTTTACTCTAATACAACATATTATACTAGATAGGATAAGATAACAACGACCAGATCTTAAAATGCGTTGGTGGACTACGATCAAATAACCACGAGCTTCAACTTCCTTTTCATCATCAGGTATAACTCCCAAAGAAACATTAGCTAGCTGAGCTGACGGATGACAAAAAAATGATGCACTTACGCCACGAAAACGTGAAAAGAAATGGCTGGAAGGGAAATCAAAAGGCCCGCCTTCAGAGGAGATAAACATCCTACTTCCGGGTGATCGAAGTACGTCATACTATGTACCAAAAAGTCAAAGGAGCACAACCCAGAACGAACAGAAACAATGAACACCCCTTATCTACTCCTATGTTCGAAATCACAATAGGACAGAAAATCCTAGATGAAACCAACACAAACGGGACACAAGGTAATTTTCCAACCCCATAATATTTCTACTCATTATAACACTTAAGAAACAGCCAGTACGATTTAAACAAAAGAACAAACAACTTTAATGACTCAAACCAAGAGAGCATGAGTTAAAGTGAACATCCATCACTCCATCACATCCGACCCGACCAGCGCCATTAACAACTCAACTGAGATTCCGTTTTTTTGGACTGAAATTGTCTGAACAAAACTAAACTGAACTGAGCTAAACTTAATAGACGTGTTCGAACTGGAAACCAAATAATTCCTAGCCCAGCCATTAGCACAAATATCTGACCAATATTAAGTTTTCCGACCCATATGTTAGCAACTTTATATCTCCTCTAACACCAAAATTCCAAAAGAAACGAGTGGAAATAAGAATTTGAACTCATATTCGGACTCGGTGTCTGACTTTGACTCTGAGTCGTCTTTCCGGTGTAGTGCGTTGTACAAGAGTTTAAAGACGAGCCACCATAGTCCCACTAGACTTGGTAAACATGTCTCTCTGTTCGGTTTCAGATTAGGTTAAATCGGTTTAACTTATATTTTGGATTGAGCTTGTTTTCGGTTTCCGTCGATTTTGTTTGGTTCATTTTGACTAGACCTGGCAAATGGGTCAAACGGGTCGGGTTTGGGTCGGGTCGATATTGTTAGATAATAGTCTCCAATATTTTGTTAAGTGTGAAATGTTAAGTGTAGAATGTTATCCCACATGGAAAGAATAGATTGCTTATATTGTGTTTATATTAACCTATGTGGTTAGTATACTAAATGGACTAGGATTTGGACTATTGCGCCAAGTTGACATTGGGCTTAAAATGCTAGTAAGGATTATTAATATTTAATAATCATAGACTAGCACTTAGCACTTGGCACGAACACGAGTTCTGTCAATAAGACGTCTTTATTTCAGTCCTTCTTTTTTATTTTCGGTTTCTCTGCCAACAGTTGCAACTGTTGGGGGGTTATTAATAACTGCCCCTTCCAACCCTTATAAAAGAATTGGCAGACAAACAGACAGTATCATCTTTCAATCCAAAATATTTCATACACAAAGAAAATACAAATGTCTATTTTTATGTTCATGGAGAATGGATGAGTTTGCTGTAATTCCGTTCTTAGATTAGGGAATCCTGGGGGTAATTAGCCTTTGATCCCATCAGCATATAGTGGGGGCTAATATTATCCTAAGGACAGAGGTTTCTCGTCCTAATCTAGTTTCTTTATTTCTGTATTTTGCATATTACTGTAGTATATTTCTATATAACAGATATGGGTCGGGTCATCTCGGGTTTGCTCAATCTTTCGGGTCGGGTCGGGTCGCTTTCCGGTTTGGGTCAGTTTCGGGTTTGGGTCGCTTCGGGTCTGGGCCATTTCGGGTATGGGTCATTTTGGGTCGGGTTATTTTAGATTCATATCCGATTTATTTATGCTATTTTCAGGTCAAAATGATCAAGTTAGTTTTCGAGTCAAGTCCGTGTCGAGGCAAACTGGCACGGGCCGACTTGGACCAAGCCGAGCTTGAGCTGCACATGGTCCGTCTCGTCTCATTATCACCCCTAATCACAATAAATTGGGTCATTTAGGATCATTTCAAATCGGGTCGTGTGTAGGTCGGTGGTTTCGGGTCGGGTTATTTTGGGTCGGGTCTCTTTCGGGCCAGTCAAGGTTCGGGTCGGGTCTGGGTCGGGTCGGGTCAATTCGGGTTTCGGGTCATCCTCGGGTCAGGCAATTCCGGGTCGCTTTCGGGTCTCGGGTCAGCCTTATCGGGTCGGGTTATTCGGGTCGGGTCAGTTTTGCCAGGTCTAATTTTGACTGGCCATTTTAATTGATTTGTGTTATTTCGAATCTGGTCAATATCAGTTTATCTAAGTTCATGTTATATGTTTTATTGGAGTTGTGTCATTAACATTCCAATAAGTGTCATTGAAGACGGGCATATCTGTCTTCAATGAAGACGAGTCGAGTTGCTTATCACAAAGAGGCAAGTGGGAGTAGAGGTGGCAATCAGGTCAGTCCGGTCGGATTAAGTCGCTCCGAGTAAGATCGTGTTCGGTTAAGATCGAGTCAGCCTACCTTTTCGGGTTGAGTCGGGTTGGGTCAAGGTCATTATTAGGCCGGGTCATTTCAGGTTAAATGATGTATCGGGTCTGGACGGGCCGGGTCATTACCGAGTCCGTTTACTTTATTACATTATTTCAAGTTTTGACCATTAAATTTAGCTCTTAACCATTATTTGGTTTAGTTACTTCATTTTTAAGTCAAAGTTATCAAATCTAAACACTAAATCACTTTCATTTTGATCAATATTAAGCTTAATATCAATTTAATTACGTCAATATTGGGTCGGGTCAAAATCAGGGTGGGTCTGGTTCGGGTTCAGGTCACTGATTATCGGGTCGGGTCAGGTCGGTTTCGTTTCGCAAACTTCTCGAATTCTATCAGGTTGGGTTTGCTCGGGTTCGAGGTCGGATCAGACTTGTTAACTCTTAGTGGGAGACAATCCGATCCGTCTTCATTGAAGACAGATATACCTGTCTTCATCGATTTTCAATGAGAATTTGTGTTAACATTCATTATATTTTTCATTTTGATTGTAACAATTTAAAGTATATCATTAATAAATAAATAAACAATGGAAAAACTCGTGTGATTATTTTTAGGAGAAAAGCAATTATTTTGTAGTTCATATTAACCCGTTGAGAAATATTAATGTCGGGTATCTATTGGCCATATGGACTTCACAAATAGTATTATACATCCAGTTATATAATAATATTGTACAACTAATGTGTATTTTTTCTAAGCATGCTTAAAGTTTAATTTTTTTAATGCGCTCATAAAATTTACAGTAAAATTCATAATCTTTACAACAAAGCTCGAAAACTTTATTATACAACTCATAAACTGTAACGGCAGTTGTATTACAATTTACAACTGGGTCTGGTTGTATAGTCTATGGGGAATCAAGTTTCGAATACTATGGAGTAGATCTTGCAAAAGCAACCCGATCCGAAAAAGGTGACCCGAGACCCGAAACCCGAACTAACCCGACCCGAACTTGACCCGAAGTGTGTCGATCCGAAACTGACCCGACGATCCGAAAAGACCCGATCCGAAACTACTAACCCGAAGATGACCCGAAAAAATATAACTCTAACTGAACAAAAAAGACTTGAAAGTACTAAATGCACTTTTTTTTTTTAATTAATGACCCAGATCCGAAATAACCCGAAAAACGAAACAACCTGACCCGAACTAACCTGATAATATAATAGACCCGAATTGACCCGACCCAAACCCAATTCAATTGACCCGTTTGCCAGGTTTACAGTATGAAGGTTATTCATATCGGCCTATCGCGTTTCGATCAGAATCAATTAATTTCGGTTCGGTTTTATTTTGGCTGGTCCAGTCCCCAGACTCCTCCATACTCGCACTCCGTAAACCGCAACACTTGAACACTCGCCTCTCTCTCCCACTCTCAAAGACCTTTTACCCCCATTTGTTACATGGACACCAATTCCCTAGTGGTCTTACTCGTCTCTCCAGTCGAATTCTGGTAAATCCCAATACTTTCACTTTCCTTTCCCTATTTTCACTTTACTTGATATATATCTCTCTCTTCTTCACCCATTTGGTGGAACCGCATGCTGATTACCCATATTTGCATAGCAAAATACCCTTATTATTTTCCAGATTAATTGAGTTACTTTATTTTTTACTATTTGTATTGGTATCTCAAGATGTGGAAATTTAGAAGAGGGTATAAACTACTTAATTTTACTTATTCCTTCTATTTGGGGAGGACCCAAGTTGGAAAATTGACGACTGCTGGTCTAAACTTGAGCTTCATTGCTGATCCTTCTTTTTATAAACATCCCACCCAATTGTTTTGCTTCAGTACCTTCAATTATTCGAATGGCGCCGTAGTTATCAATCCTACTAGTGTTACTGATGAAATAGAATGTGTAAAACATGGAAATGAATCGGATGAGGATGATGGGGGCGGTTTGAGTGTCGAAGATGATTTTGAAAATGGGTCATTGGGTTTAAAAGATGAAAAATTTAATCATCAAGTAGGGACCCTTTTGGAAATATTGAGGGGTCGTGGGCACGAGAGTGAAGAGAAGGAGGAGGAGAAGGAGCTTTGTGATAAAGCCGGGGTGGTAAATGGGGTAGAGGTAGCAAAGAAGTTGAAGCAATGTGGGATTATTCCTACTCCGGAGGTGGTGATTGAGGTTCTTACGAGAGTAAGGAATGATTGGGAATTGGCTTTCATGTTTTTTCGAAAAACAAATCTGTACAATTTGCACGGGTGTAAAACTAGTGAAGTAGTATTCCCTTTCGTTTGGACCATATCGTTATATTAGTCTAATGTAAAGGCCCTAAAGAGAGTAAGAGGGCCCTTAAACTTATGATTTAATTAGAGGAGCCTCTTCAACATGCCATCTAATACCCCAAGCCCAAAACAAATTAATTCTTTCTCAAATGTTTTCAATTTTTCATCCTTCACAAGTTTCAATATGGTAAAAGAACTATAAAATGTCTTTGGTACAAATACAATTAAAAGTGAAATAGCATTATCCAATATAGTATAGAATTTCGGTACCATCCTCTCATATATAGAGTCTTATCATTACACATAAATATCTCTAACGGGTGAGGATTACTCAATGTATGTGAAAGAATGGTGCCATAGCATTGTTGACGGCAGCTAGTGAACAAGTAATACCATACCACAAAGCAAACTCGTAATTTTTTTTTAAATTTGACCTAAAATTTTCGCATTTTTCACTGTTCAGCGGGGCGACCTTCCTTGCTAGCTCCCTAAATCCGACATTAAACAAAAGTAAAGCATTGTTAAGCATTTTTCAATACTCAGCGAGGTGACCTCGCTCCCTTGCCGGCTCCCTAAATCCGACACTGAACAGAAGTAGAACATTGCTAGTTTATCCTATTTGCCGTGAAGGTTGTGATAACACGCAATTTTCATAAGATTAATAATAAAGTTGCTGATTTTAAGGTTATCCCTAACATTTTTATTGTGCTTTTTTTTAAGGGGAATTACCATAGTAGAAGGGAAGAAGACAAGTATTGGTGCATGTCATTTATCATTATTCCCAAAATAGATGAATAAGTCAAATTTTCTGGTTGATTAATGTGACATTGTGACTTAGGCCCTGTTCTTTTGGACTGAATTTTGCTGAACTTTTCTGAACTGAACTTATAGGAGCTGAACTGAACTTATAGGAGCTGAACTGAACTGAACTGAACTTATAGGAGCTGAACTGAACTTATAGGAGCTGAGCTGAACTGAACTTATAAGAGCTGAACTGAACTGAACTTATAGGAGCTGAACTGAACTTATAGGAGCTGAACTGAACTGAACTGAACTTATAGGAGCTGAACTTTTCTGAACTTAATTTTACTTAATTGAATAGAACTTATATAATCTAAACTTTACTAAACTGAACTTTATTATAATCATTATCTTTTGGAAAGGGTTGTCATACAAAAAAAAATATACTCTAAAACATAAGGTAAGATAATAAAATTATTCCGATTTATATACATTTGTTTGTTGATACAGATTACTACGTTTACATTACGATAAAAAAATAAATTACATATTACATCGTTTTTTAACTATCTATTTCTATATCATCATCTTCCTCATCACTTTCTTCTTCATCTTCACTACCACTCGAAACAACGAATCCATTGTCTCGCCAAATGTTTTTTTACTATCTTGTTTCGTATCTTGAACATGGCATTTTTCCGCTTATAATCAAACATGTCTGAATCTACTGTTTCTTGAATATTCACGTCATGTTGTATAATAGGTATTCCAAGAGTATGCATCCTTATAAAATTATGGAGTGTGAATGTAGAAACAATAATAGACATTTGATACTTTTGTGACATTTAGAGCATATTTTGTTAACATCTTCCACCTTTTTTTCAATTAACCAAATGTCATTTCAACTTTCATTCAAAAATAATGAATGTCGATAGTTGAAATACTCTACAATTTCTTCGGGCGGTCTCAATGATAATGTATGTATCCAATAATTAATGTCAAATGTTTTTATATCGGTTTTCATAAATAATATATTTCGTATAATTTTTCTAAACTTAATTTGTAAGAATTGAACTTTTCTGAACTGAACTTATAAGAGCTGAACTGAACTGAACTGAACTTATAGGAGCTGAACTGAACTTATAGAGCTGAACTGAACTGAACTTATAGGAGCTGAACTGAACTGAACTTATAGGAGCTGAACTGAACTTATAGGAGCTGAACTGAACTGAACTGAACTTATAGGAGCTGAACTGAACTTATAGGAGCTGAACTGAACTTAAAGGGGGTGAGTTTAAGTCCAAAAGAACAGGGCCTTATACCCATAATTGGTTTTAAGTTGGAGAGTACTTGTTTAGACTTCTAAATAAAGGTAAATTTGTACAATTCCACCAAAATTTCATATCTTGCTTCACCATACTCAATTGAAAGAAGTAATAATGTAGTAGAAACAAAACTTCTGTCATCTAAAATTGTACTTAATGCTTAGCCAATTTTGGTGGAAAAAACAAATTACTTAGGCTTCTCCATCTCAAGCTCTCAACAATTCAACATAACAAAGGCAATTGTCTAGGGCACTTTGTTCATGGAAAAATAAAAATTCTAACTTTTGTCGAGAGATGTCGAGAAATTCACATATAATAGGAAAGTACATCGAATATGAAATATTGTTATAAATTATGTACTGTCTTTAGGTATTTCAAAATGCCTTAATAATTTAGGGCATAATGCCATCGTATTTATTAATGCCGCTCATTTACAAGGTAATTATATTGGTATCTAACTGTTCATTATCTTACAACTTAAGTGGCATTAGTGAAAGTTATAAGCATAATCGTTACCCATAATTTATGGCAAACAAGTTGGTTTCCCTATGCTTTTTAAAATCTCCTATCTACTAAAAGAATAAGTGGGCTCACAAATTTTCCCTCCAAAAAGCATCTTTATAAATGAGGAAACTATAGATAATTTAATTGTATTAAGTAAACAAGAAAATTAATAATTATAATGGCATTTATTATATTGTTATCTTTTCATTAAAATTAATCTTTCCATCAAATTATATAATTTTCACTAAACTTTAAACTATGTTCTTTTATTTAAAATATAAACAATATAAACAAAACTATAACGGCTTAATCTCTTTAGTGATGTTATTATTTTATAATGACTTTACTCAAACTACGTATAACCAAAACTATACATCGTTTTTATTCCTTTCATGACGAATTTTTTTTTTGAGAGAATTTATAAATTGAAATCAGGAACTTTATGTTATAAAAAACACTTTTTGAGAAAAAAAAAATACTTTTTAGCATATTACTCAATGAACAATTAATGAGATACCACTATTATTTAAATATATTATAAAAAATAAAAAACTATATATACCGTGCATTAATGCACGAGTGCTAAACTAGTAGATCATTAACTATATATATTTCAAACTGTCAATGTGTAATAGTGTTTCCTTCATTCTTAAAATTTCCGTTAGTCATGGATCGATAACGATAGAGGAGTTAGCAGGTGCGGTCATCCTCGTTGTACAATGAACAAAATTAAAGTCTTTAATTCAACTTTTTAACTCCATGCATTCCGCTTTTATTACTGTGTTTGTGATTTTCATATCGAAATTCACAAATTCTTAATGAAGACAGAGCATATCCGTCTTTATTGAAGACGGTTCGATTCCCCTCTTACAAGAGACAAGTGGGGATCCATTTAGTTCTCATTTGTTCTTCCACTTGCATCCTTCTGAGAAAAGATCTGACCCGTTTACATTGAATACGGATATACCCGTCTTCAATAAGATCAACTGTACTAAATTAGTTGTCATATTTCTAATCTAAGTATAGTAAGTGAAAATAGTGAACTACCCCTTAAACCCTACCTAAAAAACTATTCTTTTTCACTTTGTTTATATTAGGGATGGTCAAAGATAAGGCTCAGTCCGGCTTGACCCACCCTTTGGCCACTTTCGTGCCTGACTCGGCCCGCCACCAACCTGGGCCGTTACGGGCTCACTTACCTAGCTCTCCCCACCAAACCCGGCCCAACCTAACTGACCCGTCAGTCTTACCAAGCCTAGTTTATATCTTATACTCCGTATTTAACTATATTGGTCAACAAGCTTTAATTTTATGATATTTCACCAATTTTTCTAATACACGACTTTTAAAAAAAAATGGAGGGAATAATTTTTATTGTATATTAATAGTTTGCCTCGGCTGAAATTCTCTATCCTTAGTGTAAAATCTTACCTCAAACACTGTTAGTGGGGATAAACGTCCCTACTAAGCCTCTCTAATTCCGTCACTGATTGTGATTCTTTGAAACTTAATTAATAGAGTAATGATGATTGATGATATAATAGTGTGCAAGAATTAGGGTGAGTAAGTAATGCACCCAAAATGGGCAACACAGAAATAGTAGAAGCATCAATAATGGTTACAAGAAGCCGTCTTGTCTTTACCATCGTGTTTTTTTTATCTTTCGGCTTCTCATATGCACCCCAGACCCCACTCACGTAACTCCGTACTACAACAACTATCAGTCTATCACACAACTTTATATATTCTCTTCTATCTTTCTTGCATTTCCTCCTAACTTTCTTGCTTATTTGAGAAATTTTCTGTAAGGGAAAACATATTGGAAATAGCTTTATTCAATGCAAGATATTGAGAATGGTTTCACTTGTACGAAAAGCTCTCATTAGGACCAACAACAACAATCTTGCATCAAAACCGCATTCATAGGCCTACAATTGGTCACTTTCGTTAGTGTTTTTGTGGCTTAGCACATTTGTCCGGCGGTGAGTGTGGTCGTGTTATGGGTATGTTGACGAAATACTTCGTATTATGAGTAAGCAATATCTAGCTTATAGACATGGCAACTTCATGAAATTTGATTAATGGCTTACACAAATTCTCATTTGTAATAACGGTAACAGCCTTGTGATCTCTCACACAGATTAAAGTAGTGACAAGCGGGAGAATTGATTGTAAAAGTCACAAGCTTGCGATCAATTTGTTAGATGGGTTAATGCCACCAAGATACTCCTAGACATATATACTTATACTATTATAGTTCCACATTTCCACTCATCAATTCATTATCTATTTTTGGCAACTGAAATCCTTCTTTCAGTCAAAATACAATCATTATCCCGGTGAAATATGAGATGATGACATCTAGCCATCTAGGTGATACCAAAACCCGATTACATTATCTCAAACGGAAATTCAGATGGTGACAACTAGGTGATACCAAAACTCAATATCCAGCAACACCGTTACATCGTCTTTTCTCAAAATCTCCATCAAATAGAACGAGACAAGTCACAAAATAGTTTCGAATCTAAGCTTTTCCAAAAAAAAAAAATCCTTGGCACATTAGAAAACATGTGCACTTCCAACCAAATGAAAACCCTAATTTTAGATGGTTAACACTTTATTAAATGGTAGAGACATCACTCTTTTGGCCTTTAGTGTACATCTTTCTAGTTATATTTCCACATCCAATGAATACAACCCCTAATCCTATTTTAAGATACCCACTTGCTTTCCTACTTTATCTTTCCTTTCCTTTCCTTTCCTTTCCCAATTCCTTTTCCTTTAAGCAAGAATCATCTCCCTAAAGTTTCAAGTGTATTATGTACGGCCTTGTATAAGATAATCATCAATGATATGCCAAAAAACAAGTATTAAGGAACAAACTTATAGAGTTAAAGTGACAATTTATTTTCATTAGTCTCACATTCCATGGTATTCTTTAGTTATAATAAGACCCAATCACGCAATGCCCTAATTTTAACTAGGCGACGAATAAATCGATGCATCGATATTTGTCACGGAATACACGATTGGGCACCATTGTGTGGTAGACAGTACTAGTTTCGATACCGCCCACTTACATGTTTTATGTAAATTCTATCGTGTTATAGACTAGATCCTAGGCTCGATACTACCCTCTTACACGTTTTATGTAAGTTCCATCATTTTATTGATCCTTACATGGTTGATGTGAGAGGGTAGTACCAAGACGTAACACCCCAATTCCATTTGTCATATAGCCACCAATTAGCATAGGCTTATATGAAGGGTTTGAGAGACAACCCAAAGGACGACCGGCTCACCTTCTCCCGACTTCTAAGGCAAACCCGATGATGCTTTTTCGTACCTATGGAAACACCAAACCATAATCGTCAAAGGACAAATAAATCCATCGACTCGTGAAAAAACAAGAAGATCGAGAACCAAATTTTCAGAATGCAGAAAGCAATAGAGTTACACAACCGATGGACTCCTGTCAGTAGTGTAACAATACAGATGACTTGTTCGAGACGGCGAGACTAATCTAAGGTCATCGGCTTCACACACAAACGCAATACCCAAAACTACGATCCTACAAAAGGGCCTTAGATGATGCTCACCGAGTTGATCACTTGCGTGATGAACAATACAAATTAACAGCGTTAAATCATAAATTAGTAAACTAATCAACACAATAATCCTACAATTCTAAAAGACATTTTGTATTTTAGTTTACAGATCTTCTAGACACAACTAAAACAAATTAGCTAAATGACACTAAAACAGGCATCCAAGGAAACCATACAAGGGCAGAGAACAAAATAAAAGTATGCTACTCTAAGTCAGTATTTGTAGGTAAATAAGTCAAACTAATAGCAGTATACTCTAATCAAAACATATATGCAGGCAAGTTTAAGATGTTTCAGCAGGGAAACTAGCTAGTACATTGTCACCTTTGGTGTGACATAGAACGACCCGGTGACGGAAATGGGGGTTATAGCAAGTTAGCAACGGTCGCCACTCTCAATAGTGAATTTCTAGTTGACATATTCAAAACCATAAATATCATTTGTAACCGACACTTTTTGTGAACTTCACGACCTCTCACAAGCTGGAAGTGGGAGAGGGGTTGTAAGAGGTTCTATTGAAAAGACAGTCACAAGCGAGACTTACTGCATATACATAGTTTACCTTATACGGGGTAACTAGTTTCCCCTTTAACCTTTTTTCTACCGTAACTAAAATCCTAACTCCGCAATAAGATTTAAGAACATCGCCTATGGGTACGTGCCAAAGTCACGACTATTTTTGGGAGACTAGTGACTTAAGCGTCAAACCGATGGTCGTAGGGTTAAAAATAAAGACGGCTCAAACGCGACATGCAATCAAAGTAAGGCAGATAATATACATTGTAAACACTTAAATCTAACATACAAAGATCATTAAGTAACTCACAACTGATAGTTTGAGAAGAGTAACAAGAAGTAGAAGAATGAGAAGCAAATAATGCAACAAATTTCTCAAGTAAGCAAAAAGGCAAGATAACAAGTACATTGGATGCATTTATGAATGAATGCAATTTCAAGGTTAGCCCATTTTGCAGGAGAAAATGTCAGAAAAACAGGCTAAACAAAGTGAAAAGGCAAATTGCCAAAGTATTACAGAAAAGGACATGCAATTTCTTGATGAAAATATACTACTATTGCAGTATTTTGTGTGCCCTTGAAATATAAATTCTTGTGTGACAACTAATGATAGTGACCTAGCAACAACTATCCCAAACCCTTTAAATTCTATAGCAGTGTGCAGGCCAACCCATTATAGTGAACAGTAAATTAACACCTAGTTCTCCAGGAACTACATGTCTAACCAAACCCAACATAAGGGAAGTCAAGGAATTGTTTGGTGGGTGATTAGATAATTTATCGTCTCGTGTAGTACGTAAATTCTTGCATAAGACTGCCTTATAACGAGATTATACAAACCTCTTGTGTAAAGACGAGTGACTAATTGCATACTCACATGTAAAGACGGTCTAATACAAGATGTATTATACATTAGCACAAATTCTCATTTGTGAGAGTCACATGTTTCTGACGTCTCACGATCGATTGAAAGAATGGTAAAAAGGGAAGGTTATGGGTTTGGTACGGGTCGAGTTCAAAAGGTAAAAGGTTTTAGAGCCCGGCAAAACTGCATTTGAGTGCATATAGCGAGATTTGGCCGTGTCAAATGAGATTGCATGCGACCACGACAGAAACCCGAGAATTAATACTATGATTAGTACACATGAACATATGATTTTATGGAAGTTCATAAACATATGAAATAATTTAATTACAAAACAATGCAAAGGGAATGAGCCAAGCATTGCCAGGAAATAACAGCAGAATAAATAGAAAAATAACACCCAAAAGTAAATAAATTCCACTCCTTGTGAAAAGGGCATAGCACAGAAGTAAACAGTATCATCAACTTAACATACTATCATAGCAATGCAAGACAAAATAATAATATAAAAAAGGTAAAAATGCATACCTTATAATATTACTGTATTCTGGAAATTGAGCAATTATTTGGGGCCTGCCACTCAAAAAATTATGCTCTTTGACATCCAACATTATTCCAACAGCAGAAGAATCATCAGAGGTAGAAAAGATCACAATCAAAATATCAGAAATGATTAATTGATTATATATGGAATAGTTTCCTTGCATGCAAAGTTATTTCTGATGAATCTCACAGCTTGGAAAACTAGCTCCTAAATTAGTCCCGGAAATGGGTTACGGAAAACACATAAAGGGATATGAGAAAAACGGCAACTCAAAAACTTAATGAGAGAACGTTTCTAAGAAGTATTTGTGCTAAAATATGTGGGTATAAACAAAATAAAAGAACATAATTGGTAATTAAGAAGTACGAAGTAGAAGAGAAGAATGAAGCAAATTGTAAGACGAGAGTAACAAAAACTTAATGAGAGAACGTCTCTCCGAAGTATTTGTGCTAAAGGATGCGGGTATGAAAAAAATTGTAAGACTAGATTAAGAAACCCTATTTCATTGATCACAATTTAATTGGTAGGAGAATAACAAGTTATTAGAATACAACATAACTACAATACTAAAGGTTAATTAATAAATTAGTCATCATAAACTCATAATTCATAACAATTTTTTTGAGTTCACTTGAATTAAACAAAGTTCAAGACTCAAAAAATAATAACTTCAATTCATTTAATTTAGTTTCAATTTTAATTAATTCATAGTATTACCATAGCTAGAACCACCAAGCATACCACCACTAACAGAAGCCCCATAAACATCGGCCGGGTCGAGAATTGGCCCTCCATTCCTTCCCCCACCGTCTCCAACACCGCCTCCTCCTCCTCCTAAGTGCAGATCAGACATACTAGGAAACCCGTCTCGAGGTTCGACACCATGATCATACAAAAAACCCTTGAACAAATGCCCTCCTATCTTCACAGCTGCTTGATATGCAAACTCGTCTTCACCATCTTCAACTGCGGTCACTTTTACGCATTTGAACACCGCTGGAGCTCGTACCTGTCCCGGTAATGTCTCCTTCATGCTCCCTTCTACCTCCACATTACCCATTTTTGAACAAATATTAAACTTACAATCAAATATTTAAAAATAGGGTAAAAATGATATTTGATAAATCATTTATTTACGTTTAATTAATATATAATATATTATTTCATTCCCAGTCATTTGTTATTTGTATTTGTTAATTTAACAAATGACTCAGATGGTAAATAAAACATTATTTGATCTCTTGAAATCATTTATTCATATTTGCTAATGATTTAAATACTACGAGTACTTCATTCCTAGTCACCTAACAAATGACTGAGACGGTGAAGAAAATGTTATTTGATCACTTTCAATTATTTATCTACGTTTAATTAAAATATAACTTTAGCTCCGGTTATTTATTAAGCTAATAAATCATTTATTTAAATTTGATTTAAATATTACTTTATTCCTAGTCATTTGTTAACTTAACAAATGATCACTAGTTAATTTAACAAATGACTGGACTTTTTCATTAGGTGCTGCTATCTCATTTTCCGAAGATAATTAATCACCTTGAGGACGACTAGAACTCGTGTCGAAACTCTGAGGAGGAGTATTGGACGTGGAAGTATGAGACGTAGTTTGCGACGAAATAAGCCGAGGCTTCTTCGGTCCAGAAGTGGACCCAGAAGAAGCCCCACCACCACCACCACAACCCCCACCAGGTGCTGACGTAATCATCTGACGTTCTCTCCTCCTAGCAGCAGGGACCCACGTGCTTTTCACGTGAGTAGCACAATCAAACCCTCGACTCTTACAACAAGTCCGACACCTCTGATGAGTACAATCTTTTTTAGACTGGTTCCCGCAGTCCTGACACGTGGCAGTACCCGACCCAGCCCCAGCTCCGGAATCCCCGAAGCTAATATTTTTCTGGGGTTGAGTCGGGTTCTGCCACGCAGTCGCCGCGGCAGCCGCAGCCGCCATCCGACTGCGGCCAATGAGATCATGCTCATTAGACGCTGCGGCTAGGATGGGAATAACGCCGACACCCAACGCAGTAGCGGCGTTATTCCCATCCAAGTAGTGGGAGTGAGGATGAGAATGGTACTGATGAAATGAAGAGTTGGTGGGGGCCACCACGAACATACCCATATCAGAAGGGATACCGTACCCGACCCGGGAGTTAGTGGGCCAAACTGGCCCACCCCCGCCCCCACCAGCAGACCCATTAGTAGAAGTGGGACCGGCATTGAAGCCTAAGGAAAGGTCATTAGTAATGAATTTGTTATCGGAAGGGTTAGTAGAGGAAGCGAGCCAGTCAGCTAAAGCTGCTGAATCGGAGGAAATACGGCGTGTAGTCGCCACCACTGCTAGAATGATAGTAACGAGAAGAGGATTATGGGGTGGATTAAGGAGAGAGAAAGGAGATTAAGGTGATTTTAATTAGTAGAGTAATAATGTGTGGATAGTATGTGAGAAAGAGAGAGAGAGAGGAAATGATGGAAGGAGGGAAGATTGAGCTTTGGTGCTCAACTAGGAGTACTAGTAGGAGTAATATCACTGTTTTTTTTTGTTGCTTTTTAATGGTAGGGATGTCGTTTGTCTTATTGACGACGTTTCGATCCGTTTTTAATGAGAATTTTTGATTTATTTATTACTCGTATTTATCATCTTATCCCGTTTTGTCACCTATTCAATCTCCAAAGTAACATAATATACAAAATAAAAATATGAGATAGAGTTATTAGATGATAGCGAGTTTTATTAAGAAGTCTCACGCCTTGTTTTATTTGGCATGAATTTATTTCAACTCATTTCTTAACCAAATTAATTTTTAATTCAGCTTTGTTCAAAAGAAGTAATATGTTTTTAGTTTAGTTCATTTGTTATCATGAAAAAAAATATATATATTTCAACATTTATAACAAACACAGCATTCACCTTTTTGACATTATTTATAAGCGAAGAGAATATTCGACATTATGTGCACTATATAGTTTATTGTGTTATAAGTAAATAAGATGCAATAAGTAGGCATCGTCACTTATTTATTGTGTTATGCTTGCATCTCATTTAAGATAAAAAAAAATATTTATATCGAGTTTTATTTTTTTTTAGTTTCTCATTTACGAAGTCTAATTTTAGCATTCATTAAGTAGTGTCTTCTATGTAAGGGTTTGTGATAAGAGGGTGATATCGAGTCACATATATTGTAATGTTGTCCTATTTATATGACAAAAAGTACTTCATTCGTCTTAGACTCCTAGTCATTAGCTTGTACGTGGTCTTTGATTAAAGTAACATTTTAAAAACAACAAAAATTAGAAGGTAAATGATTAGGATGAATTTTTATTTTTTTTGTATTCGATTGAGTCAAGATTTAAATAGGGAGTATTTGAGGTTTAAGCTTATGTATGTAGGAGTTTGAGGTTTGTAATTATTTTTTGTCTATCGAAATATTTAATTTAAATAATAATCGTTTACTCCCTCAAACTCTACATATAATCGAAATATCATATGATTATACTTATTTGTATAAGTTTATCTTCTTAGTATCACGTGTAAATTACTCTCATACAAATTTAAAACTTTATTTGTTCGGATTATATGTAGAATGTTGACCATTTGTATGCATTTATAGACATAGAAATTCGAGTTAGCCCCTACATAGTAAATGATTTTAAAAACTCTCAAAAAAATTCCATCTAAAATACTTAGTCCATTTGATAAAATACTTTGTCTGCTTTCCTATTTGATATATTCCATTATATACTTAAATCGCTGGTTAATTTTTTAATTTTTTGTTATCAAATCAAGATACAATGATAAAAAAACACTAAAAATTTGTAAAATGTCAAAAATTTGTAAACAAATACGAGTAATACATTAAAAGGTAAGATTTTACACATATCGTACATGCATTGTACGGGTCTATACTCTTAAATTAACTATGGGTAAGAAGAATAGTATTAAAATAATTAGTTCACCTCAATTGATAAAATAAGTGTCAAACTTTTTATATTTAAAATAATTAATAATGGTGTGAGAATGTAGTATTAATAAAATAAGTGTCAAACTTTTTTTATTAAAATAATTAAACTTTTCAAACTTTTTATAGTATTAATAATGTGAGAATGTAGCAAATACCGAGGAAAAAAAATACGGAGTAGTTGGTATTTAAACCAGAACATTTTGTCTCTGTGTTAAATACCGAAGTAGTTATACAACATACTTTTTTCAGAAGGAAAATTGTACGAAATTTATGCTGATTATTGAGAAAAATGTATGACGAAGTATTTTTTATCAACTTCTGAATTTAAATAAATAATAATAATAATAAAATTAATTTGGGCAGCATCAAGTCACATTATCATTTTGTTTGTGGAAAAATAAAAAGTCACATGACTATTTAATTAGTATTTAAATGCTTTAATGTTACTGTCGTTAGCTTTAGCTTCCTATCTAAGACCTAAGTAGTAGCTGACTCTTCTTTCTCCCTCTCTTTACTTCTCTAGTACTGATCTGCTCCATCCATTGGATTGTGGTGGGACCATCTTTTTTGCTTGTTTTTTGGCTTTTAAATAGGACAATGGTAATATTATAACCGTTTTAACTAGTGTCACTCAATTTGTGAACGCGTATAATCCTTAGTGCATTATCATTGCCCTTTAATTTTGATAATTATTTTTTCTTTGGTATCGGACAATAGTTTAAAACTGTATACGTTCAGTAAGTCTCGTTGAAGACGGATACTTCAATGATAACGGTTCAGGTTCCCTATCACAAGGAATAAAATGAGATGGCAAGTGGGAAACTAAATAGATCCACAATTGTCTCCTTATAAAAGAGGTTCCGACCCGTTTTTATTGAATACGAATATACACCTTTTTCAATGAGAATTTGGGTTACACTTTATAGTATTATTTTACAAGATCACACATGACCGTAATTCGAATGTAATTACCGTAATTCGAATGTAATTAAAGGCTATCAATTGAAAAAAAATACTTCCTCCGTTCTATTTAGTTGTATACGTTTGCTTTATCACGTATGTCGATGCTCTTTTTGTTTTGCTTATATCTTTAGTTACATATTACTAAAAATTATAAAAATTTGATATTAATATTGTTCTCGGTGAGACAATTGAAACAAAATCTCACATGACTATCTTTTATGTTATATATTGAAAGTATTATTAAAGATTTTTTTACTTATGAATATTGCCAAAAAAAAACGTATACAATCAAATGGAACAGAGGAAGTATAGGAAAGCTAAAAACAAAGATCATGTAATTCATCTTACAGTAGGTCTTGCTTAAGACGGGTCGGATCTTGCAACGGGTATTTAGTGAGAGGAAATGGGTAGAGGGGACAAGGTGGGCTCCCCCATGTGCTCTTCACTCACCCTTGATGGGTATTTTGTGAGAAAATATGGTATCCGTCTTAAGCTTAAGACGGATACCTCCGTCTGAAATAAGAATTTGTTCATCTTATTATTATAAATAACTTTTTACTAGTATTTTGTCACAAAAAGAGTTTCTACATATACATCAATATATATTTTAATATTCTGAGTTTATAACGTGTTCCGCTATAAGCTTATTATGAGAATATTTATAAGATATTCTTATACAAAAATGTAAGCATAAACTTATTATGATCATAATTAATGAGAATATCTTATAAATATTTCTGTAATAAACTTAAGGACAAACATTAGAAAAACCGTAACCGTTGGAACATTTTATAAGTTGTAGTTATATTTTGATTGAAAATTTCTAAACTAAGATAAATTATGACCATAAAATTCACATTGACATTCTCAAATGCATGTACACCAGACATTGAAGTATACATAGTAGTACGTGAAACTTCAAAACAGTGCAATTTGTCTATCACCCTTCACTTTTTATGCATTCGTTGACCATAATACAGTAACATTATTAGACCATCCCCAAGCAAGGTCATGAGGGAGGTCATGACCTTGTTGGGTCACCTTAATCACAAATTAAGGACCAAATTAACATGACCTTGTATGATCCATGACCTCAAAGAGGTCATCCCATGACCTCAAGGAGATCATGCCATGACCTTGGTGACCTTGTAGGTGGCACTTTTTGATTGGTTGTTTGGTTTGAGTAGGGTAGAGAATGTGGGAAATTAAATGATTGGAAAGGTTGGAAAGTGAAAAATGATTGGATTGGTGACCTATGTCATGACTTTCTGCTTGGGAGGGTGTAAATGGGTCAAGATAGTTATGGGGTGATTAAGAGTAAAAATGCATGGTGATCTAGTTAGTGTGACTCTTGCTTGGGGATGGTCTTAAAGCACTGCATCAAATAATGTCATTTTTTGGACAAAATAAAATGTCATTAGATATGTCAAAATACAGTAGAAGACATTTATCTCATTCTGAAATTCTGACTTCTTTAGTTATTACGAATTTACGAGAAGCTTAAATTCAGGATTTATGTGAAGCTCCTTCCCTAGAGATTTGCGGATTTTGCATTTCTACTGTAGTTGCTCATCTTCCTGGTATCGGTATTACAAATTCTCATTGAAGACGGTACTTTTCGTCACAAACTGAAGACAGAGAGTCTCCATCTCACAATATGTAAGTGGGGAGGGCAACAGGAGGACAAATGGATCCTCTCACTTACCCGTCACTAGCATATTTTGAGAGGTAAATTATCCGTCTTCAGCTTATGACGGATAGTGCTCGTCTTTATTTAGACGAGCTATATCGGTATTATCTCCACGGATATAATAGTCTATTTAAGTTTTTATATATATACTCCTAAAATTAAATTCCTACATTATATTAGTATTTGATTCTAATTTCTAAGGATGTGTGGTTTAGTTTGATGTAATCCATCAGTTGTATGTTCTTTTTATTCTGGTTAATTTGAGATAACCTCATTACGTTGCTAGTTAGTACAGAAAATACGAATGCTTACATCCGACCCCTACTACCTCGCAATTTGCGGAAATTCTTAAGACAAGGGACAATATTGTCGTATTCTTGTAAATTCTCCTAAAGATTAATAAGATATTGTTTCATTATTCTAATCATATTATCACCATTTTATTTCATTTATTTTAATTAACTACTCCGTATGTTATATTTCTCAAAATAAGTTATGTAAGATAATGAAATAGTGACTATCATACACGGAAATGTATGCTTTGCATTTCATTTTTGCTCAGTGGTGGAGCTAGGGGGGGCAAGCAGGGGCGGTCGCCCCTGCTTGCCCCCCCGACAGTTGAAATTTTCGAAGTTTTTAGCGAAATTTTTCAAAATTTTTTAAAAGTACCTTATGAAAATAGTCGTTCGCCCCCCCTAACATTTTTCGCCCCCCCTAAATTCAAATCCTGGCTCCGCCACTGTTTTTGCTCATTCCCTTTCACAAACATTACTTTATAAAAATTTAAAAACATCCGAGCAAGCCTAAATTTAATATGAATCGTTGAGAAATAACGAACCTTCATTTCTTTTGAAGAAAATGGAGAGGATCCATACTCATCAAGTCATCATACACTAATACAGAGTATTTCATGTCAATCGCGTTGCCAACTTTCTCATTAAAGACAGATCAATTCCGTTTTTTAAATATGACCAGTTTAACGATAAATGTAACCATGTAACAAAGTACTAGTTATAGTAACTTAAGAAAAGTTATTGATTAATTAAGGTAATTATTAGATCCAATTAATAAGAATAATTTTGGAGTTACGTACTTACGTTAATATTCACCGTCTCGTAATCATAAGTGATATTTGTAATTTGAAGAGTTGGGAAATTCTTTGAATGGGTGCATATATAATTAGATTGATAAGAAAGTGAGTGAAGACAAAAGAGATTAAGTAAGGTAAATGTTAGATCCAATTAATAATAATATAAGAATAAAGAAGAATGAAAGCATGAGGGTTATAATATGCAGGCAAGAATAGAGTAAAGTGGGGGAGTAGGTGTGAGAATAGAGATAGGGATAGGGGGAGAGAATGCCGAGGTGAATAAGTTGCATCGAGCCCTGTGATTGTAAATTTGTAGCTGTTGCAGCAGACCGCCGTCTGCATAAAGCCACCCTCCTCTCTTAACACATGCCCCCTCAACTATTGCACTCTTTCACTCCCAACATTTTTTATTTCACTAATTCTGGCCTCTAGGTAACTATTAGGACCTTATCCCACTCAAAACGGACATTATTCGTTATAAGCTGAAATCAAATAATGTCTCTTTTATAATACTATTTGTCATCCACTTGCTTTCTTACTTGCATATTGTGAGTGAGACACTATTCATTTTCACTCTTCAACTTATCACGGATAGTTCTCATCTTCAATGAGAATATGTGTATTACTACTTACAAGCGTATTAAATGAGAAACTTGTTATTAGAGTTGATAAACGGGTTAATTAGGTTGAGTTTGAGTTGGGCCTGTTCAGGTCTCTTATTAATTTCGGATTAATTCGGATCGGGTCGAGCCATTTGGGGTTTCGCGTCTGTTTCGGATTTGTTGGCTCGGTCGGGTTATTTCGGGTCGATCATTTTTGGGTCGATGAATAAGAGATAAAGAGTCATTTTAATCCTTTTTGTTTCAATGAGAGTTATTTTTTGTCAGATAATTTTCGGGTTCAATTGTTCAGCTTAGAGATGGAAGTGGGCACGTGGGCCGTTGGGCCAGCACGCCAAAGCACGGCCCACGGCCCATTTTAGCACGACACGGAGTTGGCAAGGTCCAGTACGACACGACACAACACGACACGACACGGCACGCTGTGGGTCGTGCCTGGGCCGACACGCCACGGTCGTGGGCCGTGCCGAGGCCGCCATTTTCATCTGACTGGCACGACACGAAGCCCACTTTCATGGGCCTGGCCGTGCCAAATTCTTCTCCAAGCACGGTGGACCGGGTTGTTTTTGAGTCGGGTCAGTTACGGGTCAAGAAATCTCAATTCATGCTCGGGTCAGGTCAGATCAAATCGTGTTTCAGGTCACATTCGGGTGTTGTAGTTCAGGTCAATTTCGGTCTAGAGTGAGCCTTTTCAGGTTAGATTGTTTTTGTCAGGTACACTTGTGACGAATATATGTGTCACAGCTCACAAGGGACACTTAGTGTTTTAATTCAAAGTAAATACTGTCTTCCTTGTGACCATTTCAAGATTCTGACTTCTCATAGTCCCTACATTTGCTCTCCACTTGCACCTCGTAAGAGGGGACAAACTTGTTACAAAATAGTACCGTACAAGTGAGAATCTATGTTTAAAGTAATTTAATACGGAGTAGTTAAATCCTAGCTTAAATAGAACGACTTCATTGTTTATTGTTACAAATTGACTATTATCCCCAAATAATTTGATATTACAAATCCGGAAAAATAGCCAAACCCTAAGTAACCTACTGACACGATCCGACCCAAATTCTTATCACCTAATTTGACCAACCAAAAGTCCTTAACCCATCCTGATTGTCGAGTCTACTCTTTATATAAAACTATAAGAGTTTGAGGTTACCTATGCAACTCTGTTTTTATGTAAGACTGTTCCTATAACACAAGATTGGTCTAATAAGAGAGTAACCCATTAACATTTTAGTTTTTGATAACTCGTTCTCTTGTAATGAATATCGACATATTTAATTCTGTAATTTATCAACATAAAATATTTGGTTATCGAAGTAAAACAATTTTTCATTACATTATTAACTAAATCATCTAGACTTCTTATTATTGGGCTAGTCGGCTAGCCCTTTCTATAAAATGAGCTTATACAACAATTTGTGATTACGAATAATAATCAATATGCGACACTGTAAGTCCGAGTCAGATCGTATGTTCTTACCTATTATTACCAAAGAAAAAGAAAAGGATAGTTCTATTTATGTTCATTTATTTGACCTGGCTATCTTACAAAAACCTTGTGGGCTGAAGAACTAGTATGGGCCCCGACAAAATTCTTGTAAAGTACTAATAGAGTTATGGGCTTTGGCCTTATACGTAGAGTAGAGATAGGCGTGTAGTTGTACGGACCGCTATATAAAGTAATAACGGGGCTTACTAGTTTGCTACAATCGCCTACTTTAATCTCACTAAGTAGATTATACATCAAATGTATTATTAGTTTATTACTAACTAATAGTGTGAACTTTTAACTTAAACTAAAGCTTTTGAGTTTTATTTTCAAGATTATGAACTCTACTATAAAATTCATGAGTTCACCTCCTTAAACATTGAATTTAAAAAAAAAAATGTATAGCTTAAAAACATTACATAGAAGCTCAGTTAAATTTGAATTTGAAAGTGACAAAAACAAAACATGAAGATTATAGGTACTAAAATTAATGTTGAATAAAAGCACGAATTCTAAACAACATTCAAAGTACTACACTAGTAACACTTTACTAGTACACTATTACTTCCTCTTTTCCGGTCAATTGTTATCATTTTATTTTGGCATAAAGATTAAGAAAATAGTGGAGGACATTTATGATTTCACCGAATAGATGACAAGTGGACAATAGTCCCATTGAATGATCAAATTTCTCATGGAATATCTTCCTACTATAGAGAGGACAACAATTTACTGAAATACCTTTAAAAAAAAAAAATAGAACAATAATTGACTGGGTCGAACAAAGTATTAACCATCACTTCACTTAACCAATGCTTGGAGATCTATGGTAGACAATGTTGGAGATCGGATGCATGTACACAATCAAAATCTTGCAATACCTCGTGAGTTGTGACCGTAACATGAACTCAAGCTTTATAACCAATTAGATAATTACTCATTCCGTCTCGTTTTATTTGTTTTGCTTATTCTATTCTTTGATGACTCGTTCATTTGCTTATCACTCTATATTGGGAATATTTTTTCTTATAGATAATTTAATTCACAGATTCTCATTGAATACGGCTCGTATCTGTTTTCAATGAATACGAGTCGAATTTCCTCTCACAATGAGACAAGTAAGTATCCATTTAGTTCTACAATTATCTTCAATGAGACTTACTGAATTTAATTATCCAATTACACTATTGTTCAATGTTCGCTAACTACAATTATAAACGGTCCCCTGTTTATTCTCAGTTTTTGTTTTAAAAATTAAAGTAAACAAATAATTATGACAAAAAGACAGTTTAAAAGATTGATTAACATATAAAAATCGAACGTGAAGTCTTGAGTAATATTCTTAGGGACCACCCTTAGCTAGTGAATTTATGAATTCTGTATATTGAATTGGGTTCAATGGACCATGAGTGACCATCAACTAACCTTGCTTGTTAATGCTCAATGAATTGGAACTCGATTTGGCTACATCTCGACAATTGGTATTAGTTAAGAGTTAACCAATCTAAAACTTAAGGCGTCTCACATTACTCATTTATTTGTGTTTTATTTAAATTAATTTGTTAATTTTTTAACAAAAATTTGCGACACGTGGGTATAGGTAATGGCCCTTTCCTCTTAGTATTAAAAGAGTTAAAGGAAAAGAAATTTTAACTGATAACAATCCTTTTTCTATATCGATAAATGAGTAAAATAAAGCCAGTGTTAATTAAAATAAGATTTGTTACTTTGATCCAACTTTGAAACCTAATATTGTTAATCAATAAGACAAATCCACGCAAATAAGTTTAGGTGAAAAGTTCATTATGGTCATGTTTGGTAAACAGTAGAAGCAGATTTATGATATAAAACGACATTAGCAGATTACTGTTTGTCAACCTACTATTTAATGTGCTATCAGAATACGCTATTAACCAAACACATAAAATTAATTCATTAATTGATCAATCTACTGTTTAATCCAAAATCTACTAATTTCACTATAGTTTTTTTTGTTTACCAAAGATGACCTATAATGCATCCTAGTATTTCATATTGTTAACACAAAAGATTACATCTTTTGATCGAACCTGCTCATGTATTAGTGGCCCTGGACTTTAGGCCTTTTAATGGATATATCATTCAATTACTCGATCCATATAAACTCATTTAGACATACATAGGGTAGGTTCTTTGGTCCAGCAGATGGTAATTGGGCTTTAATTCTGTAAAGATATGTTTCGTTCCACTCCCTTCCATTTCCTTTTAGCTGTCCAAAGTTTATAAACCTCTAACCGGTTTTATAAAGCTAAATTTTAACGGATCAAAAGTAGCCGGGAATAAAGCTGCTTTAGATTACTCTTTAAGAGATCATAATGGTAAAGTTATCTTGTTATGAGCTGAAACGTGTGGATCTAATAGCATCCTGGTTGCAGAAGCCCTCACATTAAAAGAAGACATTTTAGCTGCGAAATCTTTAAGAGTTTCGAAATTGATAATTGAAGGTGACAATCTCTGTGTTATTAACTCAATTCATAGTACTTGGCAAATTCCGTGAGAAATCTTAAGCATTATCAAGAATGTGAAATTAGGTTTTCATTTCTTTGAGGAAGTGATAGTTCAACATTACTTTCGGGAGGCCAACAAAGTCGTCGACTTTATGGCATTTATTGGACATTCTTGTCCAACTCTTTCGAGGTGGTTTGAAAGTCAATGACCACAACTTATCTCGCTCATCCGAAAGGATGAAATAGGTTGGTCCTATACCCGAGGATCAATCTAGTTTTCTTACCTTATCAAAAAAAAATGTCCAAAGTTTATTGGAAGAGTATCTAACAATGCAAGTAGTTAATAGGGTGAAGGATGAATAATAATTATTTTGTATATGAGTTTAAATGATAAGGAACAAAGAGAATTGTAAACCCTAACTCGATTTTAAGTCTCGTTAAAGCGAACGAGTTTTGAACTGAAAATATTATTTTCTGTCAATTATTTTTCCATGAAACTTTGGTTTTGTTTGGTAAAACTATCTGAAAAGGTAGTCGAAGTCTGAAAAACTAGTCAGAAACTGAAAAGCTAACTAAAATCTGTAAATGTAATGATAAGGTAGCTGGAAGTTAAGAGTCATAAGATAACCGAAAATATAAAAAGATGATTGGTAGGTAAATAAGTTGGAAAAGTAGTTGATTTTTGGTGAAATGACATAAAATGACATAATAATTACTCGTATTTAATATTACAGATTGAATGGTAAAATGAATATAGTAGAAAATTAGATACATTATTTTCCAAATTAAATGCTACCTCATGTAACCTTTCATTTCAGTTATTTTGTTTGAATAAATAAATCATACGTCACACACTTTTAAAAAATTTTAATAATTGAAAATTCGGTCACTTAAAATAGCTGAAACGTCTTGTCAAATAGAGCGCACTCGTCAGCTAAATAGCTGATAGCTACCTTAACAACACTTTTGCCGCGATTTAAGTTAGATCTTGATCCAATCTTTAAACTTTCAATTTCCAGCTATATCATCTATATTATATCTTTGACTCTTTCACTAATTACATGTCATCATTTGAAAACATCTACTGTATTTCATTTTGTATAATCACAATTATATACATTACTCTAATTAACTAACTGCCCACTATCAGAAACGTTGAATCTTCTCACCTTCCCCCATTGAACCCATCAAAATGCAACATTTTCTCGACAGATGAATTTTAACACTGCTGCATTAGAACGACGACTAGAGTTTCCAATCCAATCGTAATAACCTCGATGGAGAAAATTTAATCTTATGCTCGGTAATCGTCTCGAGCTTAGGTGACCATGCTTGATCCTTAGCCCTAACAAGTTGATTATACTGTTTTTGCAACTCCGGAGTACTACAAATTAGTTTAGCACTAATTACACTCTTATCATCATTAGGGCTTGTCATTATACCATAATTACTTGTAATAATCTTAGTAATAAACTCAGGTACAACCTTAATCATAAGCACTCTACCATCTTTATCCTTAATATAATTAAAAGGGCTCCCTTTATTATTACCACCACCATCATTTAGTAACTTAACCATAGTAGGAGGAGGCTTAGCATTAGGGCAACCACCAGAAGGAGAACCAAGTAAACAAAGCGAGGCGGCCGAAAGAAGGCCGCCTCGTGTCGTCCCATTCCCGCTTCCCGGGCCATCCTGTTGGCCTGGGAGGCGGTCTAAGGGGAGAATGAAGTAGGTGTGACCGGCTACGAGGTGATCATGTATGGATAATATTGGAATAGGTTTACCAAGGAAGAACGAATCTGCATGGCAAACTACAGAATCAGGAAATTGAAACATAATTTCACCTGCTTTTATCTTCATACGTCTCTTAATTACCTTTGTTGTTCCTTCATGTAGGATTAGTTTTATTCTATGATTATTGCTAATTAACATTAGTGGAACTAACCCTAATCTTAAGCAACCTTTTGGATTTTTATTCTTGGTTATCATCCCAATAATACCCATGAATTTTGTAGAATTTTGTAGAATATTCTTTGTTTGATTTTAAGAAAAATTAAGATATATAAGAAGAAAGACATAGGAAAAGAAGAAGATTGTGAATATGTATATTTATAGCAAGATAGGAGAGTGGGTATATGATGATTGACTTTAGACAATGTCCACCTTTTGTTTTTATTTTTTTATTTTTTTATTTTTAGTGTTGTTTTATGTAATTATACTCGTGATTTATTAGGGGATAGAAGTCTAAGATTTGGGTTAAGTACCTTGTATTGGTGGAAAAAGTCTAAATTTGTATTTTAGTAGTAATAAATGTGATGGTTGTAAATTTATTATTTGGGCACACCTTATAAGTTATACCTGATGTACCATTTAATCGTAAAATAATCAAATAAAATTAAATCATAACTAAGGAGTAAAATTTAAGAGAGTTTTTCCGAAAATAACAGAATAATTTGTAAAAAAAGGATTATACATTTGATGTATTACATTAAATAACTTGTTATACATACAATTAAATTTATTATATGTATCTTTTTTAGCTTATATATATGCACGAAGTAATATATTTGAGCTCTTTTAAGTTTAATGTCTAAGTGAAAGAATTCAGAAACTTTGTAACTCGTTATCCTTACAATAATTCTCAAAAACTTGTTTGTAAAACTCATAATTTATCCTGCCAATTGTAATACATCAAATGTAAGTCTTTGAAATGAATAACTTACATGTAGTAAAAAGAGAGTTTTGACTGGTTATAACGTTCCACGTCATTGTTCACGATATATATAATATATTTACGAAAAATTTCTCAAGATAAATTGTGAGATTTAAGATTAAAAAATGTCGGTGGTCAAGCACGCCGGCTAATAATTACATATTGCATTAAATTGCATGCACTTTCAATATTAATATTAATTATAGACATGGATTGATCCAATTGTTGTTAAGTTGTACGTGGAATAGTCGTAATTAATAGCTGACTAAAAGATTTTGCTGCTAAAGTCATCTTATAATAATCCAAGTAGTAGTAGTTATAGTAGTTGCTATTAAAAAAAGTATACAATTAATTAATTAGTGATGTTTTAGTCATGTGCTTATTCCGTGAACTTGATCATATTCAACATTTGAACGTTCAGCTAAACTTTTGAAAAAACGACGTTTTTATAAAAATATTAAATGATTAGTAATTTTTATTACAATAATGTTATACGTCGTATTAGTTTCACATTACAGATCGGCATATGTATATGTATATCAATGTTTATGATCCGGCCTTGCAAAGTTGTGAAGTTAATCGTAATACAAAGTGATTTAACGATATTTTCTCTCAAAATGAAGTGTTAGATTTTCACATTACCGATAATACGTATCTTTATCAGCCATTATCTGTCAAATGATCGAAACAATATATAGTCGAGCCTAGATCGAGATATATAGGGGGTATACATGGTGCATGTAGGTTAGACTTTGAGCCGAACGATACTCTCTCCGTCTCAATGATGATTTCCGTATACTCCGTATTTATTTGTATGTCGTAGACTTCAATTCCCTATGTTTTCAATTTATGTGATGCATGTTGCTTGTTAGTCTTTTACATTGACAAATTTAGCTAAAATATTTCTCAAAAAAAAAATATAATGTAGAAAAAATTTATTTTTATAAACTCATATATAGTCGACATAGTAGTAGGGGTACACCATTGCAAGAGATTGACCAAGGCATGTGCCAATGAATATAAGGCCATAAAGGACATGAAGAAAAGGTTAGAAAGAACAGGTTGTGATGTGATCAAATGAACAAATTACATGATAAGATTGTTTTCAATAGGGTCTTTAATTTTGTTGAGAAAAACGATAATGTCAGTATACTTTTTGTTAATTAATGCTATAATAATATAAGTGAAGTTTAAAGGGATGCTACTGTTTACCGTCTAATAAACATGAGTGGTATTGGTAATTTGGAGTGAGATAGTATAAATGTTTTCCTTTATTTAGTTAGGCTCGTATTTCTATATTTCAATTATTTATTCTTATTCTTAATAAATGAACATTTTAACATTATTCAGCATAGAGTTATAATTTTATACTATAAGACGGTTTTACATCATAATCATTGGACTAACGTCTAACAGCAAGTAGTCTTGTTTGAGACGATAATATTCATTTTAGTTGTAAAACAAACTCAATCACTACCAATACCACTTGATGATAATAAGATAAACTTTTTGCTAATAATTCAACGACTGCTATTTATATATGATTACAATTTAAGTCCGTTTTAATCATTAATTAAGACGGATATTCCGGTCTTGATTCTTGAATATGAGTTTGCGTTACGTTGGACTAATAAGTATGCAACCGAACACGATATAACGGGTATTCCCTACACTAGACTGTAAATGATGCTAACACTCTAACAGGCATGCAATGCAACATCATTTGTTGACTTACCCATCATTTCAGAGGAACACTGTTCACCAAAAAGTAAAGCTTATTGACAACAAGAATTTCACAAATTTGGAAAGGATAGTCGATCCCACATCAAATCATTTTTCAGTGCAAAATTCTTATTTTAGACGGACCAAATTTATTTGAAATAAAAACGGGTTAAATGTCCATAATATTATAATAAAATGTGATTAGTTAGTTATAACATTTTATTATCATTAAATGATTACACTCTTTAATGTTAATTTGTTATCGTATTTTTAAAATTGAATAACGACTAACGCAAGTACTAGAGCAAACAAAAATTATGTGGTTGATGTTAGTGTAATAATAATTTTAAAAAGCCCCTTTCATAAATCATAAATAAAAGTGGCAATGTCAACATCATAATCTTGAGTACATTCTACATACTCTACACCGATATGATAAAGGAAACAAATTAAAAAGAAACAAATAAAATAAAGAAAACTTTTAAAGGTTTCTACTCGTACTTAGAGGTGGCTACGAGGTAACTCATGGGCGAGGCGAGCTTAGCCTCATCAACCCTTAACCGACCTTTGGAAAGTGGCGGGTTAGGGTCAGGATGGTTTTAGGGAAGGCAACCCTGAACCGGCCCTTATGCAGGCTTGATTCACATTATTTATTTTTCATTTGTTGGATCTTTGAGTGGGTCGAGCTTGGGATCATGGTTTTAGGCCTGACTCGAGCATGTTCACAAGTTAATCGTGCTTGTAATAGGCTGGTCGGGGCCGAAGATAAGTAGGCTCGAGGAGCACGTCATGCTGAGTCAAGCCAAACCCGTATAATTGGTCTACTTTTCGAAGAAAATTGAATTGACATAGCTAATAATTCAATAAAATGAAAGAGTTGTTATTAATCAACCCAACTAGTTTTGGTTATGACTTATGACAAAAGTATATGTTCTAAGTTTACGATAAGTCAAGTAACGACATATCACATAGGTATGTAGGACAAATATTTTGTTCATCCCAATACCTATTGTTTTTGTCTTTCCATTCTACATGCATTGTATTTAACTCGTCTTAAACTTAAAACGGATATATATCCGTCTTAAAGGAGAATTTGCCATTTAGAAGTGATGAGTTAAACTTAACTTTGGAAAGAACTTTATTGATGCGCCTTCTCTTTCCATTAGTGATGGTCGGCCCAATGGCCCATAATGATTTGGGCTTTTCATTCTTGAAATAACATCATCATGTGGTTCAACAGCCTATCCATTGGTATTACCCACTTGTCTCGACTCTTGAGTGCCACTTTACTCGTTCTTTTTTTTCTCGTCTAATGTTTTCAGGTTTGGTCTAACAATTTGAACCGCAGGTCGACGGGATATATCTGCGTTGGATTACCTCTCACAATAAGGCAAATGGGAGGACAAATGGGAAACTAAATGGATCCTTCTTTCTCTCCCACTTGTCCTCTTGTGAGAGAGGATCTAACCATATTCAATGAGAATTTGTGCAACTTGAAATAGAAATAAAATGTACTATTGTAAATATAGGAATTTAGAATTTTATGTTTCTTTATATTCTTTTGGTTTATTTTAAGACTTTATAAAGTAAGAAGTTTTAAAGTTTGTGTATAGGAGAGCGAGATTTATAAGATTCAAAATCGAGCTAAAATTCTGTAGATATCTAAGTTTATTTCAAAATACTCTAACAAAATATAAAATGTGTTTACCGTACATAGTTGGACTTATTAAGGCCGTTTTATTCTCCTAATACAATAGTAATTGTTATAACTATCACTAAACGATCTACATATTCGTAAGGAGTAGCCCACTTGGATTTGGTTATAAAGTGATAATATCTCTCTTTTTCCAACAATGTGGGACAACACATATGTGGGTTTTATATTCCAACACGCCCCCTCACATGTGAGGTCTCATCGAAACCCAAGGCGAAACCATGGGAGCGCACCGATGTGGGAATTAACAAATCCTCAAAGAGGCCCTCCACCGGTGGCATAATTTGGGCCCAGTTTAAATTTGAAACACAGGACGAAACCTTGGGCTCTGATACCATGTTATAATATGCAAACGGGTCGGGCCACACCCAAACGGAGGAGAGACGGTCCACTTTACAACACAAGGGAGGTTCCATCCTAAAACCAATTGGCAATAGGAGGAGTAGCCCACTTGGGTATAAAGTGATAACATCTCTCTTTCTCCAACAATGTGGGACAACTCACATGTGGGTTTTATATTCCAACAGTAAATTTTTAAAAGTTTTAAACGAGAGTTCAAAACGTTGTGGTAATCTGTACCAACAAAAAAAATTGAAATAATAATCATTATCTTTATCTTAATTAATCATTTTATTTATCTTACCTTAAGAGTGTAAAGAATGGCAACAGAATAAATTACGATATTGACAGGTAAGTTATAGCGCGACTTCTGATAAACAACTAAGTTGCTTGTTTTTTTTGTACGAACAACTAAGTTAGTTGTTAGTAAAGGGCAAACACATGGAGTTGCACGAAGAGAGAGGAGGGCGAAGGTGTTTCTCGCGACAAGACTAGTGTAGAGAGAAAACATGGGGATAAGCCGAATACCTCAAATTAGGTCCTTAATAGTCATGGTGGGACTAGTGGTAGATTATGGATATGACTTATGAGGTTATATACGTACATTTGCGGGGTGAAAGATAATTTAAGATTCCGTTAAGATAGAAGGATTTGGAAGGAAAGCGAGACGGAAATTTATAGAGGCGATTTTTATTGTTTGAATCGTAAAATGAGAGTGAAGAGATTTGGAAGGGAGGCATAATCCAAGTAGCACAACCCCTCCTCTTAATGAGCCGTCCCGTGTCCGACATCTGTCCGACACCGAACACACTGATACTCGCCGAACACATGCCTAAACATATCGATACCTATAAACGAGGAATGAGAGGTCGAAAGACTTAAATAGATTGATTAGATAATGAGTTTGGTGGGAAATGAGAATGAGTTATAATCAAAGTCAAATTTTAACTTCAAGTATTTAAATTTAATATCAAATACATTTACAAAAATAAAATCGTAGTTTATTTATAACTATAAAATATACTCTATATTTTATTAAATTTAAATAACGTATCCCATGTCCTAAATTTCATGAAATGTCGTGTCACGTGTCCATTTTGAAACTACGTAGGACATAATAGATCCCTTCATTCTCCCTCCAACATAGAAAGGATTTGGACTGAAACTCGCTCCCACCAATCCATTATCACACCTCTCTTCCCATCCTCAATCGTTTTGATAGATAAGACGACATTTTTTATCTTAATAAAACCGATACAAAACGAGTATCAACAATACTACTCGTACTAATTAGGATCGAGATTCTAATATTTGTGTATCGCTATATTTCTTTTTTGGTAAATTCAATACCTTGTGATTATTTTTTTTAGTGACTAATTCAATTTGTCAACTTATAAAAGTTAAAAGTTAAAACATTAATAATTACAATACGAGTGTTTTAATATTTTGGTAACAACTTCATCCATAAACAGTGAACCAACATATATACGACCCTAATTCGGATTAAATCGCTTAAATCTGATAAATTATTTTATTCGAGAAAATTAATCACTTACCCAAAAAACTGGGAAATTAATTAATTTTAGTAATTAAAAACTGTAATTAATACCTTAATTATTCAATTGGAAAGAAACCCAGAAGATGCTTATCTCTATTTTCCCCTCTTTCTCTCTATCTCTCTTCTTCTCTTTCAATTGATTCAATTTTAATGTGAACAAAATAAAACCTAATTTTCATTTAATCCCAGAAAAATATAGAACAAAAATCTGGAGCCCATCATGGAACTGATGGAAGGTATTGGAATTCTGCTTTAATTTTATTTTTAATTTTAACCCAGATTATGATGATGATGTATTAGTTTTGTTAAATATTGTTATTCCGATTTGTTTCTGATTAGAGTAAATTTGATTGATTGGTGTGTTTTTGAGGTTTGATTTTGTGTGAAAATGGGATTTTTTGATCTGGGTATGAGTTTTTTTAACTGATTTTGAGTAATTTGGTTGTTAGATTGGATTTTTATTGATTAGGGTTAGGGTATTTGATTTTGATGAGTAATTGCGTTGATGAGTTATTGATTTGTGTTTTGTGAATGAATGCCTATGTTATGTTGTGATTATGTATGAGGTTGCAGGGTTTTGTGAGAGCGGATCCTCTGTCCCATTTTATGTCCGATCTCATATCCCACTGATTATGTAGCTCTTCGAGACTTCGACGTGTGCCTGTTTAGTGTCTCATTATAGTGACGCGATAGACTATTAGTGTGAATTGCTGAGAATAATGGAGTTTCTCATAGAAGCTATGGTCGTGTCTTAGAGGCGGGGGAGGGGGCGTTTGGATCATCAAAGGCAATTCTGTCGAACTAAGGGGATGAAATACCGGTTAAATGTGTGTATTAGTCTGTCATAGAGCGGATCCTCTGTCCCATTTTATGTCCGATCTCCTGTCTCACAGATTATGTAGCTCTCAAGCGTGTGTGCGTTGTGCCTGTTCAGTGTCTCATTATAGTGACGCGATAATTTATTCATGTGAAATTGCTGATAATAACGGAGTATCTAAAAGAAGCTAGAATTTTGTCTATATTATCCCCCTTGTAATGTCTTTGAGGTGAGGAAAAGGGTCTTTTGAATCATCAAGGCAATTTAGTCCAACGGGGATGAAATACAGGTATGTGTGTTTTAGTTGGTCATAGAAACACAAATCGATAGGAATTCAAGTCTGTGCTTTAGTGCTCATGTTTTGAAGAGTTTAAAAGTGTATAAGATCATTATGGTTGGCTGCATCCTCAAAGGGCTTCCGTTAACAATGTGAATGTTGATAATTTGATGGTTATTGTATTTTTAGTTTGGAAGTTGCTGAGACTTGCCAGTCTTGAATCCGTCATCACCTCATTTATCATGGTGAAGAGGTGAATACATTCATGGAGGTCATGTTTTTGATTCGTCATGTGCACTGTTTTACTTAGCAACAGATACTGAAGTATGTCATTTAGCTCTCCTGTCACCAACTGGAAATGACGTTATCATCCTGTCACACTTGTTGTCTTTCGGAAGAGTGGAAAGGCTGGCATTTACGTTTCATGTCAGTGCAGATGTTAACCTGAATATCTTGTTACACCGTCCATAGCTTTTACTTCATGGTGGTCTGGAAGTGCATCCGTTGTTTCTAAATTGTTGTAGTGGGTTCAGACTTGTGCTGTGGTTGCTGCTGTAATTTTTTTTGTTGCTATTTTGAATCAACTTTACTTCCTTGACTAGAACGCCTTCCTAATGTTCTATGAAAACAAGAAAGTTGACATAATGTCATATGTGTAAACGGTTCAGATTCAAGTAGTGGAGTGCAATGTGAAGAAAATAGAGCCCTTCCTGAGAAGAACAAGGGTAGGCAGTATAAATCTAAAGAGCAACTACAGGGTTTGGAAGATTTTTATAATGGTGATCATTTGTTCTCTCCTTTACCGGTTTTTCAATGATTATATTCTATTTGCCTTTTTTTGTGGATGATCTACGAAGTTTATTATGTATTGTGTTTTTTCTGGCAGAACACAAATATCCAACCGAGTCATTGAAGGCGGAGATGGCAATTAGGCTAAATTTGACAGATAAACAGGTTTCTGGATGGTTTTGTCACCGGAGATTGAAGGATAAGAGAGCAGAAAAAGCGGAGTCACAAGCAGGTGTAAAACAAGACATCTCAAGTGGTATCATACAAGATCGTGCTAGTGGACTGAAGCAGGATTCTTGCAGTAGCACCAAACAAGCAGATCATAGACGAGTTGAACCGAGGGAAGTTGAAAGCCAGAGATTTTGTCATGAGAATCCTCCTGTTGCGGAGCTGAACTATCAGCAAAGGAGTCCCGGTGATGATGAGATGGACGATACGTCCTCGGAAAGTAACTCAGCTCTACAAGATAGCTTTTATCCTCAGAACAGGGGTCATTTAGCTGCGGAAACTACTGACTATCGAGCTTCAAACGGTTTAGTTCAACATAGCCGGGGGCGTGCGGGTCCATCAGGGTACTTGAAAATCAAGGGTCAAACGGAAAATGCAGCTATAACTGCTGTCAAAAGACAGCTAGGAAGGCATTACAGGGAGGATGGACCATCCCTTGGAATTGAGTTTGACCCACTACCTCCAGCGGCTTTCGAATCACCTAGCAAGACTATAGATGATGGTAAGTATACTAAATACTTACCTTTCTGTGTTAAATTTTTTCTGCTTTTGTTGACCCTGAAATGTAGCTGTATTATGAAGGAGTGGAAGAGGGATGTGGAGTTGGGTTGTTCTCAATCTGATAAAAAGAACGTTAACAACAACAACATTACCCAATGCCTCAATGACTCCCGCAAATTGTGGGGTAGGGGGGGGGGGGGGGGGGGGGGGGGGGGGAGTTGGATGTACGCAGGCTTACCCTTGTGTTACCAACACAAAGAGGCTGTTTTCGAATGACCCAAGCTGAAAAGTGCTTTGAGAAACAACAACAAGAACCGTAGCCACTTTAGTGAGTCATTTTGATTTATTCTATCATAATCCAGAACCCAAGAGTTATTGATTCTTTGGCTCCATTGGAAATATGGACCAAATAAAAAAGAATGTTAAGTTATGAAGTAATTTGTAATCTCGAGGTGGTTAATTCTTTTTAATATTTAATCATGTGGCTCCAAGTCTTTTTGGGACCAAGGTTTTGGTATTATTGTTGATGTCATTAAATCATGGGAAAATAAGACATGGTTAAGTTTATAGAGAAAGTGAAGCATCACGTTATATTTTCATTGGGAGACGAGTTGTCGCCATTAGCTGAGGTAAATTCTTTCCATGAGTTACTTGCCAGTGTGGTTAATTTATGGGTTAATTTTTTAGTTGAATGAATGGTGTTAATTTTGTCTCCATATATTACTCTGTGAATCTCAGCTTCTAGATGTACTTGTTTCTTTTTTATGATCTGCAGATGCTTATGGACTCACAGAACCTGTTGGCCTTGGCCCTCCAGACATATCCGGAATTCATAAACGCTATAGCCATAGCACTGTAAGTTGATTACATAATGCTGTTTTTTCCTTTTTGTTATATAATTTCTTCTTCTCATGAATTCCACGTTTGCTAGATCTTACCCTATTTGTTTTTTAGCTCTTCTTTGGATGTGCATGCTTTTTATGTTCTACACAACGGTCAAGGACGAGTGGGACCTTTGAGTCTGGAATGTGTTGATAGTATTGGTAGTTACTGATGTGTAGGCTTGTCATCTCTTTGACTCTTGGTATGCTGGTACAATGAGTAAGGTTTTTCTTTGGTAATGTTACCATTTGCAATGTCAGTTTTCAATTTCTGAAGATAGACAAACTGCTTTGATTGATGACACTTGGAACTTTAGTTTTTAGCTAGGAGTTTAGCCGAGGAAATTGATACTAGTATAAATAAAGCGGGTTTGTTGCATGAACATCGCTGACCTTCGTTTATTGGACGTGAATCATCAATCACGTGATTGGCACGTCACAAACTGGCTGTACAGTTGTGTTGCATGCACGGATGTTTGCAGTTTGTTGTCATCTCCTAGTTCGTATAGAGCCGTACTCCTTATTCATTTGGTTTGGTTCATGACGGAATAAATACAAAATGGTTGACTACGTGTGTTGCATTTCTTTTTATTGTGAAATATCCGTCGTTCAATGCCATTGTCGAAACAGTTTTTTCATTATGGCGGATTCTGGACACTGATCCTCCCAGTTGCTTACATAAGGGTATATCTGCATACATCCAGCCCCATCCTGCCGTTTGTGGGACGGAGCCCTTGAGGCACTTGGGTAATATTGTTGTTGAATAAATTATCATCAACATTGATCAAAGTGATATATTTGATTGGCAGTTTAGGGATGAGGACATGTATGAAGCTCCAGACGACAAATTCTCTTTCTGTCAACCCAAACCAAAGCTACCTTTTCCAAACCACAGCCATGGTTTCCCTGACCAAAAGTCTCCTTTCGGCGGTGCTCCCTATTCGGATTACAACAGTAGTAGAAACACGAGTGTTCTACATAAGCATGATTTGCCAAGCCGTCCTCGTTCATATGGTGGAAAAGCTATGGGTGATCCCAAACACACTTTCTCACCTGATTATGATAATGCCAGTCCTAACGTTCTTCGTCAAAGGGAACAATTTTCTTCCAGGCCTGCTGTTTCAAGTGGTAGACATAAGGACTCCATGTATAAAGAGGATAGAATGGCTTCCAACAGAATAGTGAAGGTGCGCTTAAAAGCAATAAATTTGTGTTTTTGTTTAACATACGTGGGTGAATGTTCAACATATTGATTTCTTTTAGAAATTCCAGGACGAGGAGCTCTATGTCGGGAGAAGACCTACAAGCGAGCATCATGATTCAGTCAAATTGAAAATGCGCCCGCCAAATGAGCTCAGAGTGAGTTTATGTCCCATCTTATATTATAACTACATTCTTTTCTAGGGATATTTTCTTAGTCTTAATGTTCGTTTACTATCCTATGTGTCTTCAGGCTAACAAGAGAGGGAGAGAGGAGTTTCCGGAGGAAGATTATTCCATCAGATCGTCTCCTCAAGATTTGGCTCTGTGGTCCAAACAGAGAAAAGGGTGAGCCAATTGCTGTATTTTAGATCTTAAGACTTTTAATTTGAGTTGAGCCATTAGACACTCGAGAGGATACGATGATAAGAGTTAGCAAGGCTTACACATGATATTCATATTCTTGATAGCAGCCGTGGGGGATCCATCTGTAACAGAGGGGGTCTTGGGACCCAATCCTGGTATTGACAAAAGTTAAAAATACATATAATTTTTTTTATATTATAGCGACCCAAAAATATGTACAACAGGACACGTAAATAAATGTTTTTGGGTAGGCCACTCGTAACAACAAAGGCCGGAACTTCTATGAACTAGAACTGATATATTTTCTGCTGTTGCTACCTTTTCTGAATGGAAACTACTTACTTTTTATTTCACTTAATTGTTTTTCACAAATTCTCATTCAAGACGGGTCGACCTGTCTTAAACTTAAGACGGGTCAATCAACCCGTCTTAAATGAGAATTGCTGGTTTTTTTTAACTAGATACTTTCTTGATTTTCATATTTAAGTAAATTTCAAGTTTTACTTCCAATTAATATAGTGTTTCTTACAGGCGTACAGAAATGCCATCGAGTTTTAGTGAGGATGAAACTGCAGAAACAAGCTCCTCTATGAACTGAGTGTTACTATTATTTTCCCTTATCAGAAGGGAAAAAGTTTTGTTGACGAAATTTGATTCATCGACGGTGGGGTAGAAGATCGATCACTCACTCATCCATCAAACCGTTGCCCCGATATATGTATATAATCTATGTTGCAAACGTATGTAGGATCAATGTTGATGTTCTTCTTACAATTTTCGCATTTGTACAAGCCATTTTTATTATGGCTCCGAGTATGTTATAAGCATTGATGATTTTCTAGTGCTCCAAAGAATGTAATGAATTATTTGCTTGTAACTTATGCTCAAAAGAATTACGCAAAGGAAATCGTAAAATGAAAATCATAGAAGATTTACTTCGTCATTGTATGGGCCTGATAATGGTGGTAACAGCACATATCCGCTCTCTTCGACGATGATTGATGTTCTTGACATGAGTTTAAATCACATTTTTAGCATTAAAATTGAACTTGTGGCTTTTTATTATAAAAATTACGAAGTAATAATTTGGTGAGCGATAATAGTTCAGACATTGGGATAAGGTTATTCTTTAATTTTGTTTTATTAATTTCCTTTAATAGCTTTAGTTTATATACTGTCTGTTTCCCTCACATCATCATCAATTCACCGTTCATTGTTTGAAATTGTGACCATGAGATCGTTTTGAAGTGTAAGTGAGTCATTGAAAGGAAATGGAGAGGAAGAGGAAAATGAAAAGGATTGATTTATAGGGTTGTAATTTATAGGAGTCGTGAGAGAAATAAAAAGGATCCAAATTGCTAGGATTTATAGGATTGTAATGTATATGAGTCGTTCTCTTCACTACATTAGTTGTGTGATTAATTTTGTCGTTTCATTTTTTTTTTTCTCAAATCAAAATATAATTAAGGATGAAAAATATGTGAAAATAATTTTTATCCATTTAAAATCTATATGTATAATACACTGAAAAGTAAAACTCGGTATATAATGTATTGCACATTCTCTATACTAATCTGGTAATAAACAAACTAAATAAAGTAGAATATACACCATGATAGAACTCCTAAAAAGTCCATACCATCACACTTATTGATTTAGTAAGTCTCATATGCGACGGTCTCATTCCCCACTTTTTTGCAAAATGTGACCACTTTTAGTTAAATAGTGACTACCTTCATAATAAATGTCATTTTCAAGTCATAAAAGATGGTTAATGTTTATTAATAAATGATTACCATTTATCAAAAAGTGGTTACACTTAACCCGTCGCATATGCGACGGTTGTAAACAAGAATTTGTGTTATTGATTTGAGTTACTTACTAATTTTGCGGAATTAACTTCTATAAATAATTAGTAAGAATAGTAAAAAATCATACTAAAAAGAAAATAAATTCACAAAATCATGAACAAATATAAAAAAGTCTTCACTTTAAAGAAAAAATTACTCCGTAGCAATTACAGAGTAATTATTTTGGTCAAGTACTCAAGTGTGGTCAAATACTTGACCGTTGTTCTTTTTGCCAAATCCCAATTTTTTTAAAACCCCAGATAATATCCTGCTATCAAAATTCCCAATTCACTTAAACCCTAATGTTAATTCAATTTTCCAGCAGGTTCAAATGTACATATTCATCAGTAATTGAGATTCTAATGCAATTAATGAATAATTGAGGTATTCAATCATACATTGTTCTTAATAATCTTGTTTTATTCAATTAATTCCATTAATTGCAGTAATATGACATCAAAGTTGATAACTTTATTACCACATGAAGCTCAAATTCAATTAGAAGTATCATTAAGAGATGCTTATTGTGTTAATCAGCCTAAATTTATACCCCCTTTGAAGTATATGTTGTTATCAGCTGAAGAATATTTAAGTATTAATAGGGCAATTGTTTATGGTGTTTTATGTGAACCCAATTTAGCAAACATTTGTATAAAGTATTTACATGCACATGTAAATGATGGGTATTGCTTATTTATTAAGATTCTTGTGGAAATTGTTAATGGGTTGTATTCAAAATTGTTGGAATTTCCTAAAGTTCAGTTGATTTGGGTTGCTTCTGTTATGGTTGATGTTAGTGGTGTTGGGTTTGATCATCTTTTCGTGTCGCTTTTGAGGCAGATTGTTGGTGGGGATTTTAGTGATGGGAATTTGTGGTTGAGTCATGAGATGGTGAATTTGTTGTTAGCTAAATGGGATTTGATATTGGACGAGGCGCCTGTTGTTTTGGGATACGGGTTGTATAATTATCTTAGGTTGTTAGCAGATCATTATCGCTTACCGCGAAGTCCAAAGTCGACGGAGTTGAAACGGAGGGAGATCGGATTTTGTGTTAAGGTGTTGAGGGAACAGTTTAGTTTGTGTGTTAGTATTGGGAGGGATCTAGTTCGGCTTTTGCAGGAATTGGTTCACATTCCTGAGTTTCGAGCTATATGGAGGGATCTTTTGATGAAACCTAGTTTGTTTGGAGTTTCGGGTTTTTCAGATATATCTAAAATCTATGGAATGAGGACTTCAAGTAGGTATTTTTTGCTTAGGATCACTCTTGAAATGGAGACTCAGTTACGTTTTTTGCTTACCCATGTAAAGTTAGGGACTCAGAGGAGGCACCAGTCATGGTTTGCTAGGAAATTTCTTTTTGGGCCTGAGAGAGAGACTCTCATCGCGGACATAGTTCGTTTTATTTGTTGTGCACATCATCCGTCAAATGAAGTGCTTCAATCAGAAGTGGTTCCAAGATGGGCTGTTATTGGTTGGTTACTGAAATCATGTACAAAGAAATACATTGAAGCTAGTGTCAAGCTCGCTCTTTTCTATGATTGGCTCTTCTTTGATGAAAAGGTGGATAATTTTATGAACGTTGAACCTGCTATGCTTTTAATGGTGAACTCAATACCCAGTTATATTGACATTACCAATTCTCTTCTCGAGTTTTTACTTCTGCTTGTGGAAAACTATGATATGGATAGGAAAAACGTCATCCTCAAGGGTGTGTCATCTGCTATGAGTTTGTTGGTCAGAAAAGGAGTAATTTCATCTCTCGATGTTTTAACCTCCTGCAACTTAATCTACCCTTATGTGAAAAAGCTTCTTGAAAAATTTATGTTGGAAGTTGATGTTGGAGTCCTTTCTGAGCCTCCATTACCTGAAATGCGACCACATAAAGTGTTTTCGTCGCCTTCACGTAAGACATCTTTCATGGAAACTCAGCTACATCTCCCTGAGATATTTCCTGCACACCCAGTGAATGCTGAAGTGACCACTCAGGAAAACTCGGTATCAAAATTCATTAATTCAGGAGATTCGCCTGGTTTTAACAATGTGGACCGTGTCGAAGAAGTAGGTTATTTGATAGGTAAAATTGGAGATAGCATGAAAAGCTCAGTCAAGATGGGGCGACAAATAGTGGAAAAAATTCTCCTTTTATGTTGTCGTGGTACTCTTGAAAAAATGAGCTATGAAGAAGTAGCATGTCAAATTAAGAAGGAACTTGAGTTGGCAGGCTACAAAGTTTTCTCTTCTTTGGAGAATCTCATAAATAGTGATGCCATTGATGAAGAAGTTCAATCGGTAACAGCCACCATCATTCGTGCCTTTATTTTAAACCAACATCAACGGATCAAAGAGATGCTCTTTTGGTGGTCAAAAAATGGTTGTTCTGTTGGATCACGGCTACTATCATATGCTCTTAGACTTTCGTATGAAGCGCATGAAGGTGGTTATGGAACAAATTCTGCTGATGCGGTAGATAAGGCCTCACCGCTGCTGAAATTTCATATTGAAGGACATTTTGCATTTCTATCTAGAAATAAGGATGATAATGAAACTATATCTTCTAATTTTAAGGTTGATAAAAAGGTGATATCTAAGATGATTGATGATGCTTACACCGCTTATAGAAGCATCATGTTTGAACATTCTAGCACTGCTGTGAGTGAAGACTTTGATACGTCTTCCGGTAAGCTTCTTTGTTCACACGCCATGTATTGCTCATTGTGGAGGAATAATAAATTAAAGTTCGTGTTCTATGCCATCTTTTTTCATATTTCTGATTTATCCCTTGGCGATGAAGACTTGGTTCAGTTACTTGTCAGTCATTTGGACGACACTGATATTGTATCTGTACAAATTGATTTGGGCTTGAAAAGGTATGCTTTATTTGGCAAAGACGTTGAAAAAGTTATTCATCTAGTTAGACAGTCTATTTGCTGGAATCATGCAGATCAGCTGAAATTTTGGCGCTTGGCTACGTCAGAGCTTATAATTTCTGGGTTCGCTGTGGAAAGGTTGCTTTTGTGCATCTTCTTTTCTGAAGATCTTGAGCCACATACTAGTGGAATTGTATTTGGGGGCTTAATGACACTGTGCAACTGCCATGCCCCGACACCTGAAACTGTGGGTGCTGTTATGTTGTTGCCAGATAATAAGTTCCCGGACTTTGCTGCCGCTGTTCTTTCTAATTGGGCCTATACAAATCAAACGATGTTATCTACTAGTTTTGCTGATTTTCTTAATAAATTTGAGAATAAAACTGGGGATGATACCCTTGATTGGGATGGTATCGTTGTCAACCAATCTGCTGTTCTATTTTTGGTAGATTTTATTCAAGCACAAAGCGAACTAGGAAATAACATGCTAGCCAAAGTGGGGTTAAACTTACCCGACATAAGAACACGGCTTGAGAACTCAGCCGTTGCAATGGATACTAGTTAGCTCCATATAAATTTTCGGTGAGTCCCTACTCCCTAGTATTACTCTTGTTTGATCTGGAAGCTGCTCTGATATAGGTAGCATCTGTAATGACAGTATCATGGTTCTTGATTTTGATATTGTCTCATGGTGAGCTTAGACGGTTTGAATTAAGACACTTCTTTGTTAATCTTACTTGAAGAATAAGATAAGAGTGGCCATGAGGAATCACCATGATGTTTTCTGAACATTGAACTGATAAGTTGAGAAGTACCTATGCACCTTTTGCTCCGCTCCGCAAGCTCCAGTGCTCCACTACATACTCAGCAAGACAATGGTATAGTTGTTATTTTAGTATTGCAGTGTTCAATTGTTTCTGGTTTATAACTTATAAGTGCTCGCTCCATCTCATTTATGTTGTCTGTTTGTCTTGTCCCCATTTAAGTTTTGTCGGTTTCGTGGTAAAAGGATGTCGATTTTGACCATTATGTTTCTCACAAATCTATAATGATTGCAAGTTTCTTAAAAGGTCTAGGTTGACATCGGTTGACCACCAACGTCAAGTGGAGTCGATTAATTCGGAATGGTCTAGTTTGTTCTCTATGTTGATTTAAAGTGACCCATTCAATACTATGCTCCATTCTTATGAGTTGGACTTTTCACAAGAAAGAGTTATGAGAACTAGGTTAGGTATGTGACTGTGTCCATAATGTGGGGTGATCATTTCGAGTTTCCAAGGACTTTCTGTAAGGTTCATGAATAAGATGAAACTGTATTTAATATCCTCGTTTTAGTACTGACTGATAAAGAAGGTTGATTATGGAAAAAAATTGTGTTGTTTGTGGTGAACGGTGATCATTCTTATACAACAAATTGCTTGTATTTTTGCCGATTTGTTAGTTATTTACTTATTTGATTACACCTGTATTTGTGTAGGCGGCAATTCTCACTTGCAAGTTGCAAATCCCAACTCGATGAAGAACCAAACAGCTAAAGAAGGCAGAAGAATAGCATGTAAAACTGACTCTGAAATGCAAAGCTCGGCTAAAGAAGGGATCAAATCACTGAATGCTCAGGTATGAATTGAATCTTCCAGTGATTCCTGTTAGTGATTCATCAGATTACTTGTGGCTTGCAATTGTAGCGCTAATCCTTGTGGCAAATGAGTCTATTTCGATTCTTTGTAGCACATACTTTACAAAAAAAATTATGTATTTCCGATAACAAAATTTCTAGTAGAAACTCCTTAGATTCATGTAGTTTCAAAGGTTTTTGGCATTTTAAATTTCTTTGGCACTAATTCGCCTTTTTTTTTTACATGATGTCATCTCTTTTCAAATGGGTGGAGCAGTTGTAGCTCGGTGATGTACGATGTTTCTTGGAGTGAAAAGGAATCAGGAATCTAATGATCTATAGCTTTTCTGTTGTTAGTGTTGTAGGTGATCCCTTTTCTTTTTAGTTTTATGTATTCTGCAGCTTTTTTAGTTTTTGTTTCAAGGTGTATACTCGTATTTTTTTTCCACATTCATTGAAGCCAAAGAAATTGCCAATCTTTGGTTATAGAAAATTGGAAAATGGTGATGGAATAAAGCAAACTAACTCATTGAACGGTTTGTGCTTGTTTTTATTTTAAAGCTGCATTTGGTCCATCCAAATTGCGAGACAGTTATCATCACGGTTTCAAAATTTGAAAAAGTTGGTCAAATCGAGTTTGTGTTAAAAATTTGATTAAGCTGGGAAAATTCGTGTAATATCGTTAACCTAAGCATTACCCTTGTGTTGAAGGTGAAGGATGCCCAGAGTTTGTTCCGACTGGAGTCTCAAAGGTTTAACTGCGAGATCAACATCAACATCGCTTTGAAGTGGTTCTTCCTGTTGATTGTGTGTATTCACTGACGGGAGTATCTGATCGGGAATTGTTTTGCCATATGGGGCCGGGCCTGACCCAATCTAGGTCGGATACAACAGGTTCGATGGTGCAGCGACGACGCTTGTAGGTGGCCCATTAACAGGACCTTTCGATCAAAATGGTTCGATAGCATGCAGGCTCGGAGGCTATTTGTCTGTCATGTAGTATGCCTACCTAAATCTGTCTACTGTCAGATATTAATTTGTTATGAGAAAATTAAGTGGCCAAATAATTCCTCATCTGTAAATTTATGATGATGTAATTTGCCATCTCTGTATTTGTTACAAATTATTCTTTCACAAGAATATCAGTTTTTTTTGGTGTAAATGGAGCGACCAGGGCAATTTTGATGTCAACGGGATTTGAAACCGGGTCATGTGAACCACCTCTCATAACTATCCCGAAAAACCAAAAACTATACCAACTATACTTAAAGCATCCGATTTAGCGTGGTACAGATAGCAGCGAGTAGCCGACACTTCGTTTTAGGCAAGATACGAGTAGGATCAAGATAAAAGCACAAGTACGAATATTAAGAAAGTAATACTCGCCTACTCGGTACACAATATTTATCATTAATGCCGTCTTACTGCGTTCAAAAATAGCAACACAGTAGATTTCAAAATATGGGTGTCTTCCGACTTCCGTGTTCGTCCATTGTCCAAGGCTACTTATGGGTGTGTTTTCGACTTCCGTGTTCGATACTTGTAGCCGAATCTAAACATATCATGATAGTACCAAGACTCCCTTCAATTAATATTCATTACGTTTTTGGTTCAATTATCAAATCAGTTACACATCCTTTGAAAAACTTGAAACAGTATGTATATAATGTCTCATTAAATTTCAACATATATTGATATATGTTACCTTATAATTAATACACAAGCATAACTGAACTTGACCATTTTCTCTTGAATTACTTACTATATATAGGACATCAATAATTCAATATTCTTACATTCACATTTCGTCGAAAAGAAAAAGAAAAACACAGATTAACAAATTTTTAAGTGAAAAGTCATGGCTACCCTTGTTGCTCCAGAGAATTCATCTCCCATTGATGATGCCCAAGTCATCAAAAAGGCTTGTCTTGGTAATTTTCGCGAATAACTCGACCTTTGTTAACTCGTCTTTTCATTTTTAAAAAGCGGGAAATAATATGAAAATGTCAATAATGTGGCTTTAAAAACATTTCTTGGATGTTTTGTTATAATTTTCATGTCATTTAAATTATGTTATGGCTAATGATTAATTATTAGGATTGGGAACTGATGAGAAAGCTATAATCTCGTTGCTCGGACATCGTAATTCGAGCCAAATAAGGTTAATTAGACAAGCTTATCAAGAGGTGTACCAAGAGGATTTGATCAAGCAGCTTAAGTGTGAAATTTCAGGGGATTTTGAGGTTTGGCTTTTCATAGTTTACAATGGCATTGTCATCATTAATCGACTAATCAGGAATGTAGTTTAATTAACGACTTTGTTACGTGATTTCTTTTGTGATGATAAACTAGAAAGCAATGTGCTTGTGGGTTCTAGACCCGGTTGAACGAGACGCAACACTTGCGCATGACGCGTTGAAGAAGGCTATACCCAATTACCAGGTGCTTTTAGAGGTTGTTTGTACTAAAACACCGGAGGATCTTCTTGGAGTTAAACGTGCTTACCACAAGCTGTATAAGCATGCTCTCGAGGAAGATGTCGCGTCTCATTCAACTGCCAAGTTAAGAAAAGTATGTCTACCAGTTTTGAGTAAAACCGTCTTATACTAAGACATTGTGAAGTATTAAGGTTTCGGGTTGTTGTATCAATGATATATTTTTTTCTTGTAGTTTTTGGTAGGAATTGTGAGCACATACAAGTATCATGGAGACGAGATTGATGAGGTAGCAGCATTCGCGGATGCAAACACTCTTCATGATGAAATCCAAGACGGAGCTTCTGTTCATGACGAGATTATCAGGATTATCAGTACAAGAAGCAAGAAACAGTTGTTGGCTACTTTAAACCATTTCAAGGACATTCACGGAACGTCCCTCTCGAAGGTACGTACTATTCCGTATTACATTCCTATGTTTTCCGAATGCCTTGACTTCTACAATCTGGTTTTAAACGTTGTGGTAATTACAGGCGCTTAGAGGTCTCTCAGAAAACGAGTTCTTTTCGACTGTCAGAGTGGCCATCCGGTCCATTAAGAACCCTCAGAAGTACTTTGCTAAGGTAAGATTATACTCCGTAATATTGAATCCTGTATGAGACGTTTTCATAAATAAGACCGCTGCATATAAACTGATTAACTGACGCTATTATTTGTATTTTCAAGAATTTGCGGAATGCAGTCAAGGGACTTGGAACGGATGAAGATGTACTAAGTCGCGTTATAGTGACACGAGCTGAAATCGACCTGAAGGAGATTAAAGAACTGTACTTGGAGAGAAACAACATTTCGCTTGATCAAGCTGTGACCGAAGATACCTCTGGAGATTACAGGGCTTTTCTCTTAACTTTGCTAGGGAGTGAAGGTCATTGAGCTAGGCAACTTAGATGGAACTGACCCATAGAGCAATCGAATTCAACGAAAAAAGGGCTATAGTTATTTTTACTTGTTTTAGTATACAATAATTTCACTATTAGATTCAGATGAAGTCGAATCTTTTTAGAGTTTTAAACGGGTCCAATACCTTTTTTTTCCTAGTTAGATTTGAAGTATCCATTTTAGTTGACAATGTAGTCCTATTAGGTTTTGTTAGGGCGTATTTCGCTTCTTTTTATTAATTAATAAAGCCTTTTTTTATGGTTGTGCAATATATTAATGAGGATTGTTCGAAGTAGAAATCTCGTTAAATAACTTAAATCAAGTCCGTATCATGGAGAAGGTCTCAGAAATGCAAAGCAGGAATCTTCTGTAGTCGTTCGTGCGAGTAAGCTTGTACCGGTGTGCCTCATGCAGCTGTCAGGCTACGGCGATGATGCACATGACTACAACAGGCCAGAGCATGACGACGATAAGGAAATCCGTTTAATTGAAGACTGATGTATCTAATGAATTCCAAACTATAGAAACTTTGATCACAGTATCTGTGATGGTGTCTGTCTTAAAGATGAAGATATCCTATAAAAGCTGGCAGTTCAATGAACCAGGGATTCTTCTTGAGTAAAAGGCACAAGATTAGCATGAATTAATGCTAATCAGTTTCGTAATTCCTTATATTAGCATGAATTAATGCTAATCAGTTTTCTAATTTCTTTCTGTATGTTACAAGTTGTGAAAATCTTGCCTACTGTATAGAAACTGTATAATTGCTCCTGGATACACAGCTTTAGGCTAAACGGATATGTTCACCAAGGCGGAAACAAATCCTGTCACGACTCTACGACACAACATTAGCTCGATAGGATACGTTCACCAAGGCAGAAATTTATCCTGTCGCCACTCTACAAGTCTACAACACATGTTCACCAAGGCGGAAATAATAATCCTGTCACGAAGCTACGACACAAACTCCATGTCAAGACTTTACAACACAAACATGATCAACAAGGCGGAAATAATCATGTCGCGAATCTACGACACAAACTCCAAACACATGTTCACCAAGGCGGAAATAATCCTGTCATGAATCTACTACACAAACTCCATGTCAAGACTTTACGACACAAACATGTTCAACAAGGCAGAAATAATCCTGTCACGAATCTACGACACAAACTCCATGTCAAGACTTTACGACACAAACATGTTCAACAAGGCGGAAATAATCCTGTCGCGAATCTACGACACAAACTCCATCGTCCTCGACTTCCCGTTCCTGGTATCTTTGTTGATTCTCCAAAACTATTTCTACCATCTTGAGACAGGATTTACCAATAAAAGAAGATACAAGAACAAATATCAAAACACAAATGCATAAAACTGTCTTGCTTTATTTATATACATATTCAAAACACCATTTTTCACTAAAACCTTACATAAGCAAAGTTTAGAAACTATGAACAAATCATCAAACAAATACAAAAAAAAGTAAAAAAAAAAAAAACATGAATTGAAGTGCATTTGTTAAAATGAATTCACTTCCAATCTATACACCCTCTTTTCCTTCCTTTTTAAGAGCTCCTTTGAAGCTTCTTCAAACACTTGATCACCTTCAAACCCACCCCAAAAATTCACCCCATCACACTCTTTCCCTTTTTCGACACCAACATTAACCTTATTTTCCGGCTTAATCACGACCAATGTCGCCCCTTTCATCACTAACCCATTACTAGGCAACTCCAATTCCTTCACATACCACAATTTCATCACCAAATTCCCAACATATCCCATTTGTGATGTCGTCGTTGCCCCAGGCAACGCCTGGTTACCATCCAGGTCGTCACTACTGGTATTATTGATATGAGTAGTACTTTCAATTGAGCTGCGCAGTTCCTGTATCTGCGCAGCGTTCATGTAAAGCTTCCCTTGCTTCCCAGCATCCGAAATAACTGCATTACTCAATTTAGCACATTGACCCAACATTTTTTTCATCAAATTATGTCTTCCTGATGATGCAATTAAACATGATATAATCCAAATAATTCTTAACCTAAGTTCTTCATCAGAAAAAATAGGTTCCTCATCATTTTCACCATTTCCACTATTTCCACTACCTCCATTCCTTCTATGATTACTCCCAGAATCCTTTTTCTGGCCAATCGCCGTCGCGCCGAGAATAACACAACCTTCCATCCCTTTCCCAAACCCTGCTTCCCATTTCAACAATGGCATGTTCTTATTAATCCCGATTTCGCCACCATGACAAGGAAGTTCAAGGTAAATTGACTCAACATCAACAAAATTCTTCAAAACTTCACCAACCCAATTGAATATATCAACTCCACTACCAAAATTATTACTTGAAGAATTATTCAACAACCTTCTATTATTCAATAATATCACTTGTTGCATAAAATTAAAAGGCTTGGTCAAATACTTAGACACAAAATTCTTGAAAAAACTCTTGGACCCATATCTTGATTTTGACCCTTGTTCAATGGGTTTTTTTTGTTTCGGGTAATTCATCGTAATACTTACGGATCCAACTTCCGGTATCAACAAAGCGAATCGCTTCGAAACCGCTAAACAACGACATAAAGACTTTGCGTCGTAAATCCTGTTTAATATTATCAATACAATTGCGTCTGGTAGATGATCAAAGTAATCAATTTGTTGTTTTTCTTCATTCACCCTAATAATCTCTTGGTTCATACCCATTTCTTCCATTAATCTAATTAATTCAACGCACGCGCTTTCAAACTAGTAATAAAACCCCAATAAGTAACAATATCGCACGGGCTTTAAATCTAATAAACCAATATTATCGCACGGGCTTTCAAACTAGTAAACCAAGTAAGTAACAATTAATAATTATAATAAATAATAATGGTTTTTTTTGGATGGAAAATAGTGATAATAGAGAGAATAAAAAGGGGTGGAAAATAAAAGGGAAATGAGATAATGTGATGATAATGGTGGGCGTTATTTAGGAAGGGAAGGAAGGGAGGAAAATGTCGTGGGTTTGTTATAAGTGAAGACGCGTTTTGAAAGGAATTAGGACACGTTGTAAGGGAGGATGTTGTTATCTATAATGTCGGCCACTTTTGTATCATTGTTTTATGGATTAAAGTATACTAAAGTAAAATGAGAGTATAATGAATGAATAATTAGGGTGTGGGTTTTTTTGGTTTAGGAGTTTTGTGAATTGTGTTGACTTATATGACTTGTAAAGTAAGGTAATTATGGGAGATTTAGTTTATAGATAATAATATTCTCCCTCACTCATTTCTTCCCCTTTTCCTTTTACACAAAAATTAAGGAAATGAATTTGGACCACACAAAACACACTACCCCACATACAAATGAATTTAGACCACACATAACACACAACCCCACATCCAAAAAGGGAAAGAGGGAAGAAAACCCGACTTACCCAATAAGGAAAGAGGGAAGAAATGACCGACTAGGAGGGAGTATATATTGGGGTTCAATAATTGGATAAGGTATTAACAGTTGGTCTTATTGAAGACGGTGTATTGACTAATAGATTCCCACTTGCCTTTTCATTTGGCTCCTTGTGAGAGGGGATCCGTTCCGTCTTCATATGTGCCGTTTTAAATTTATTTTGTGTATTAGTTTATTTGACTATAATTCATTCTTTTAAGAACGATATATTTTGGCTATCTTTTGTAGTTAAGTACGATTTTTGTAGACTTAATTTTATTGAATTTAACTGATTTTGAAGGACCTAAACTAAACTTATAGAATTTGAATTGAACTTCTATACGTTGAACTAAACATTTCTGAAATGAACTAAAAAGAGTTGAATTGAAATGAACTGAACTTATATGAGTTAAACTAAACTAATAAAAGCCTAACTAAATTGAACTAAATTTAAAGAGAATGAATTTAAGTCCAAGAAACAGGGGTTTAGTCTTTTGGGATTAAACTAAATCTATTTAGAATATAATCATTATCGATATTTATAAATGAATTAGATAAAGAGTATTATGAAAATACAATGCATTGTCAGCCAAATAAAGACCAACAACTCTTGCAAGCTTGCGACGGATCAATTCCCTCTCACAAAGTTGCAAGTGGGGTGCAAGTGGGGGGGGCTCCATTTCCCACCCACTTGCACCCCACTTGCATTTTGTGAGAGGGAATTGACCCGTCGCAAGCTTGCGACGGGTCGGTCCGTCACAAATGAGAATTTGTGAATAAAAACTTGATGATTTACTATCAAGATTGAAACTAATTTTTAAATAACACAAATATTCATTTGTGACGGGGTGACCCGTCGCAAGTTTACGACGAGTCAAGTCTTTCTCAAAGAGCAAGTGATGATAAAATAAAGTCATCATTTGTCTTTCACTTGCTCTTTATATTTGACTCATCGCAAGCTTACGATGTATCGTCCCACTAGCGAGAGTTATTGTTAGATATCCCCTTAATATAAAAGCTAAGTTCTTTGAAGTCTTTCTATTGGTCAGTGAAATTGGAGGATTTTTCTAACTTTTTAATTAAATAGGACCCACCATGTTTTTCCAATGGATTAATTAATCTCTCTCCTACTTACACTAATTATTTACCCTCTCTTCAACTTTCATTATTATTCACTCTCTCATCATTCATTATCTAAATTCTAAACTTATAATATGATTAATTTTGCCATTCGAGAAAAAACAAATCAAAATTTATTTCAGAATAAATATGCCACAGATTTTTAAAATGTTCATGACAAAATTACAAAGAAAATTTACAGAAAGTAGTCAAATTTAAAAAAAAGCCATAATTATATACAAATCGAATAATTTAATCCAAATATTAAAACTATACAAATCAAAAAAACAAAATATTAAATATTTTGGTAAAATTAAAATTAATATCAGATCTGAAATTTTTCTTCGATAAAAAAAATGAAAATTCCAGGGATACATCTTTAAAAAAATCTTCTTAATATAGAAAAGTAACAAATAAATTAGACGCCATAAAACTGAAAAAAGGTAAAGAAATTACCCGAGTTGTAGGGATACATCTTTATAAAAACACAAATTCTCATTGAAAACGGATATACACCATCTTCAATGAGACTTAATGTTATAAAAATGTTCTTAAATATATACACCTTTATAAATCTATTAAACTCATGTCACGTAGCTCAACAACCTAAACTCTTTGATATATAAAAACTTATATCAAAATTGTGTATAGTATTTTATATATTTGAATTTTAAACCCGTGCATTTATTGCACGGGTCTAAAACTAGTAATGAAGAAATATTGGTTATCAGTTGGTCTTGCTTCAGACGGACCATTTTGGTCTGAAGCAATAAGACGGGATTTTGTAACCACTTTACAGTTAGATGTAACCACTATTGAAAACAAGTTGATATAAGCTGTGGTTACATTTTATCAAAAAGTGGCAACATAATTTCGTCTTATTTTTCAGACGGAATTAGTCGGTCTGAAATAAGAATTTGTGATTGGTTATTGGTGATTGAATTGGAGTACGAGTGTACGGCTACAAAAGCACCTATTCTTTGAGAGTTGAGACCATTATAAATAAATAAAATAAATAAAATAAAAAATAGATAATTAAAAGATGTGGATATGTATGTCGATTTGGCATTTCGAGGGAAGCACGTTGGAGTAAAAGATAGGGATCGTTATATGCTACTGCCTACTAGCCTACTAGGTCCACCCTCCACCAAGATATCAAGAATCGGTATGGGCCATTTACATTCTGTGCATGCCTAAATGTCAAAAAAAAAAAAAAAAATCATTCCGTCTTCAGCTGAAAATGAAAATGAGACCGTCTTCAGCAAGACTTATCGATTTTGTTTTTTGTTTTTTTTAACTTCTTCCACGCATTTTTCTAAGACCGATTTTGCCAAATCTGCTACACATGTATAATGTATTCATGTATTCAACTAATATTCATTCTAAACATCTATGGAGTAACAAAATAAATAGAGTAAATAGTTTAGATAATTTTTCTATCCATGGGTGTTGTCGGTGAATATACTGAAGATAAGTTTTGCGTAACTAACTTAGTTTCAATCTCCTAAACTTAGGATGTCGAGTGAGGATTGATCGGGGAAGTTTGTGGTGTACTTGAGGACAAATCAGACAATAATAAAAAAACAACTTGAAGACCGTGAAAGAGGAGCTAGTAGGCACGGTAATTACTAAATAGCGCAAGGTACGTAAACGACGATGAATCACATGTTTTGTAAGAACGATAACTTTAAGTTGTTGAGTAAGTAATGTTCTATCTCTTAAGAAAAAGGCTCTTGTAAGGTACGTTTAAACGACGATGAATCACATGTGTTTTGTACCGGTTATGTGACACCCTCAAATTTGCGGAAAGAAAAAAAATTATTTAAATACATAAACGAAATATAATGATACATAACGAAGGTGTCATAACATAAAAAGGTCATTACAAAACGGAAATACTATTATACAAAAGAAATCTACAAGACGGGAGACATATCTCCCGTATAAATACGGAAATAAAATGTGTACAATAATATACAAACTATGAACCGAATATAGGTCCAAGGTAAATACTTCGCTCGCTAGCTCGTCCATGTACCCCAAATATGCAACACCACCTGTTCGACCGCATTAAATATAAACACGGAAGCCACAGTCAGTGGGGAGGAACTCCGAGTTCTCCCAGCCACGAAATGTCGAGTTTAATGAAACATGAAAAACATAAAAGCAATGTATATATAAAATACAAAACCTTAACACATATGATATGCTTTTCATGTTATGAAACAGTTAACTAACATATAACCTATCATAAGAAAGCTATCATGTGAATTCGATAATAAAATATAACTCG
>JAIUZE010005581.1:0-44945 GCA_022085475.1 Heliosperma pusillum
CCAAAATCACCATCATCTTCATAGTAATCTTTCAAAGTTTCAAACCCAAGTAATCGAACCTCAAGAGTAGACAATAAAGCATAACGTCGAGACAAAGCATCTGCAACAATGTTACTTTTGCCATCCTTGTACTTAGACGAAAAATGAAATGATTGTAAGAACTCAACCCACTTTGCATGTCTCGGGTTTAACTTTTGTTGTCTATTAATATACTTCAACGATTCGTGATCCGAATGCAATATAAAGTGACTCGGACGAAGATAATGGCTCCAATGATCAAGAGCCCTTACGATAGCATAGAACTCCTTATCGTAAGTTGAATAGTTTAGTCTTGCACCTCCCAACTTTTCAGAAAAGTAAGCAATGGGGCGTTTCCCCTGTATAAGCACGGCCCCAATCCCAACACCGCTTGCGTCGCATTCAACTTCGAAAGGTTGTGTGAAATCGGGTAAGGCTAGAACAGGAGCCTCACATAGTCGTTTCTTGATCTCTTCAAACGCCCTTTGGGCTGTCTCACTCCAAACAAACATTCCCTTCTTTAAGAACTCGGTGATAGGGCTAGTTACGGTGCTAAAGTCTCGAATAAACCTTCGATAAAACGAAGCAAGGCCATGAAAAGATCTCACCTCAGTTACAGATTTAGGACTCGGCCAAGACTTGATTGCTTCGATTTTAGTTTGATCAACAGAAACTCCTTCTTTTGAGACCACATAACCAAGAAACACCACACTATCAACCAAGAATGAACACTTCTCCATCTTCCCATAGAGTTTTTGTGCTCTAAGGGTTTCGAATACTCGCCTAAGATGAACAAGGTGATCTTCCAGGCTTTTACTATATATAAGAATGTCATCCAAATAAACAACAACGAACCTGCCCAAGAATGGCTTAAGCACTTCGTTCATCAACCTCATAAAGGTGCTTGGAGCATTGGTAAGACCGAATGGCATTACGGTCCATTCATATAATCCGTGTTTGGTTTTAAATGCCGTCTTCCATTCGTCACCTTCTCTCATTCGAATCTGATGGTATCCACTTCGTAGATCAATTTTTGAGAACAATATGGATCCATGTAGCTCATCCAACATATCATCAAGCCTAGGAATTGTAAATCGATACTTGATGGTAATGTTGTTTACGGCTCTACTGTCGATGCACATTCTCCAAGTCCCGTCTTTCTTTGGTACAAGTAATGCCGGTACCGCACATGGACTAAGACTTTCCCGAACATAACCTCTACTCATTAGTTCATCAATTTGTCTTTGCAGTTCCTTGGTCTCCTCGGGATTACTCCTATAGGCCGCCTTATTAGGGAGGGCAGCCCCTGGAATAAGATCGATTTGGTGTTCGATCCCTCGAAACGGAGGCAAACCAGGTGGTAAGTCCTCGGGAAATACGTCCTTGAATTTATGTAACAAGTCTTTCATAGGTCCTTCTTTCATACTTGTTTCATCACCTCCTTGAGAATCATTGGTAACCAATGCATATACAGGTTCACCATTGTTGATAGCTTGCTCAATTTCTCTTTCACTAGCAAAAGCGGATAAGCTAGGCTTCTTACCTCGTTTTGCACTCATAGCACGGACATCTTTAGGAGACATTGGACGGAGTACAATTTTCTTGCCTTTATCCTGTAGCTCGTACTCATTAGTTCTGCCTCGATGTACCACATCTCGATCAAATTGCCATGGTCGTCCTAAGAGGACATGACAAGCATCCATCGGGACCACGTCACATAGTACCTCATCACTGTAGGATCCCATTGACAAACCAACTTGCACCTGCCTTGTTACTCTCACTTTGTTTCCGTCATCAAGCCAATGTAAGGAGTAAGGCTTTGGATGGGCCGTGGTAGACAAGGCCAATTTCGAAACCATCTCCTCCGAAGCAACATTCGTGCAACTGCCACCATCGATAATCAAGCTACACCATTTATCCTTGACTTGGCATTTGGTGTGGAAGATTTGATCTCGTTGTTCGGTCACAATCGGTTCTGATTTTGTTTGCAAAGAACGAAGCACCAATGTATCACATGTGGGTGCATCAAAGGATTCTACATCCTCTTCTTCTTCGTCCAACTCATTGAGGCTAAACACGCCTCCTCTTGTCTCGTCTTCCTCCTCCTCAAACAACTCATCCCTAACGGCCACTGCTTCCCTCAAAGTGATGTTACGCCTATTCGGACAAGTATTCTGGTAATGTCCAAATCCTTGACATTTAAAGCATCGAACCTTGGTGAGACTTGTTTCTTTAGGAGGTATAGATATCTTAGGGGCTGATGTAACCACAGGAGCATTCACACCCTTCGTCACGGTACTAGGATTCGTCATACTAGTCCTTGGAGCTTCGGGTTTAGACCGAGCACTCGGTCTACTACTTTCCCCCATACCGTACCTATGCTTCCCTTGTGCCTCAACCTTCAAACATAGATTACATAGAGTATCAAAATCTGAATATAGCTGCAGCTCCACGGCATTGGCTATGTTTCGGTTTAGGCCTCTCAAGAATCTAGCCATCTTTTGCTCCTCATTCTCTTCTAATTCCCCCATTAAAGCTAACTTCTCAAACTCATCAATGTACTCACTAATATTCATTCTTCCTTGCATTAAGTCTGAAATCTTACGATACAAGGTGAGCTTATATGTTGATGGTACATACCGTTTCCTTAGCTTTCTCTTCAAGGCATCCCAAGAGGAGATCTTCTCTTTTCCAGCCCTAGCTCTTTGTGACTTCAAGTTTTCAAACCATAGGGATGCTCCTTTACTTAACCTCAGAATTGCATACTTACAGCGCTTGTTGTCATCAAGATCCTTGAAATCAAACATTCGATCAATCTTTCGTTCCTAATCCAAATAGTCTTCAGGATCGGTTCCACCAACAAATTCTGGCAACTCTGTGAATTTGAATTCGTCTACTGCCCTTTGCTTAGGACCGGATCGTAGTCCTGTCGGCCTAGTACGTAGATAATCGCGTACTTCAGCGAGTAACGTCTCATCATCAAGTTCCGTCATTGGATCAAAAGTTGTAATAGGACCGTCTCGATTTATGGAAATGAAGAGCCGAAGCTCTGATACCACTTATGATACGAAAATTACTCGAAGAATAAGATTCGTTAACTTGCAGCGGAAACAGACTATGTAACAGTCGTACAGACTGTTGCTTTTCGTTGAAACTGGAACAAGTAACAGTGATAAGAACTGTGATATGGAAACACACGGATGTAACAGTCTGGATGACTGTTGCAATGAACAGAAACACACGAACACACAAGAACACGAACAAAGGATATTTGCTCAATCTAGACCTATAGATTGAACAATGGTGATTGATACTTCAAGACCTATTGAATATCAATCGAGCTAAAGTTTGAAAACGCGTCAAACTATAACCAGATTTTGGAACGAAAACGCGTCGAACCGAATAACACAATTGCAAGGCAAAAGTTGAGTTTTTCTTATTGTGATTGAATCTATTAAAACTGAATACAAGACCCTCTATTTATATTGTAAATATGACCCTCCTAAACTAGGACTTCCCTAAAATCGACTTTCCTAAAATTATTCTAATTGCCTTGCTCTTATTCTTTACCGTAATTAGGAAACTAAAATAAGCTAGTAATAAACTCTTATTCAGAAAATAAACTAATTTCCTAAACTCATAATGAGCTGGTTGTGTAATATTACACGGTTTTCACACACGACTTTCACACCTTATGCAACAGTCATGTGCACCGTGGCACTTAACACTACACGAGCTGGACCCGTGTTTGTTCCGAGATATATGTCTTGAGTAGCATGGGCTGCTTTGTCCATCTCCTTCACATCGAGCACAACCTCTTCTTCATCTTCATTTGAGCTTGATAATTTCGGATCAACTACTGTATCAAAACCTGACATACAGATGAAATATCTGAATGTTGGATGCGAATGTCCAAGATGAAAGATGAAGATATGTACGTGGTATTGTTGTAAAATACTTCATTTGTCTTATTTGTTCATCTACTTTTTTTTTTGTATAGGTTATTTTATAAGACGATGTCACATTGTAAAACGTATCATTTGTATAAAAGTCACTATTTAATTGATAGTAATAAATGTATGATTTTTTTATAACAAATGGACGGTGTCAAACAGTCTTATTCTATAATTGTTTTTTGAGGTGCATAATCAGGACGAAGTAAGTATATTCAAAAGAAGCAAGTTAGCCCTTGAAAACTTGGAGTTCAATGTTGTCAAGGGTTGCAGGCTTGGAGCCTAAATTTTCTAAAAATATATTAATACTCCAATATTAGAATATGTTCTTTGTATGTAGTTTTCACAGGCTGTTACAATTATATTATAACATTTTATTCTATTAAGCTAGCTTATCTCGGAAACATCAATGGTTACATTGAAAGTTTGGTTGTTTTTTTGGTAGTGAACCTTTAAAATTTAAAGGTATTGATTTGGCCGAGTACAAAATTCTTCCACTATAAATGACGACCTCCTATGTAACAAGAGCCCGTATCGTTTGTGTTACAATATACTCTCTCCAGCTCTAAATAACCTTTTTATTTCTCTTTTCCACAAGAAATAAGATAATAAATTTGAACCATACAAAATACATTACTGCACATGCAATTGAATTTGGACTATACAGAACACACCACCCCACATGCAAAAAATAAAAATAAAATCAAATTGAAGAAAAAGAAAAAGAAAATATGGAAATTTATCTAGAATTGGAGAGTGTATTATGTATAACCGCTGCTAGAATATATTATGTAAATAAGTTGGTAAATAACAAATTTATTTACATTATATATTCTTACAGTTTGTAAATAATTAAGTAAAAGAAATTCAATTAATAAAAAATAACCACAATTAACTAAAACAATCCAAATGACATAATAAAAATCACCCCATGCATCCCGTGCACGTGCACGAGCTACAAAACTAGTTTTTATTTATTAGGCCTCGTTTGGTTCATAGGGGAATTAAACTCATCTGTTAGTTTCCAATTCACATGATTTTATTTTCTCCATCAGAATTCACCTGAATTGCATTTTTACGTTTGGTTATCATGCTGGAGTTTCATTTTCTGGGAGTTTCCAATGACCTTGGGGGGCTAGGTAGTTTAATTCCTTATTATGCAAGAATTGGAAACTCCCTGGAGTTTGAAACTCCACCATTTTACAAAAAAATGGGGTAACCAAACAACTTCCAAAAATCACAATTCATGGGATTTTAGAATTTCCATGAATTGGATGGGCAACCAAACGAGCCCTAAGAGTACATTTACACCAAATTTTTCATTTGCCTACCTTTATATGAAAAATACAAACCTAATTCTCTCTAACTTCTCTCGATTAGTGAAGCTGCAGCAAGAGCTAACCCAAGGGCCCCCCTTGATCAAGCCAGGGTTCAGCCAAGACATGCCACAGCTCGAGACATGGGCCAAGACAGCGAAGCCAACACAAGCCAAGACAGGCAATCAACTGTCATGTTTTAGCCTACACCAGCCAACTTCCAGCCACCCAAGAGGTACACCAGGTCATCTCAGCAACCCCCACCTTGGCCCCCTGCCAAGTCCACATGAAGGTGATAAGTGAATATTTGTATGATTTTAATCCCTAATTTAGCCCGGTTTTGTATGTCATTTGTGCTTTGCTAAGCCACTTTATGAGCTAATATCGTCTTCTAGGCGAATTCCTATGTTCTAACCTGTTTTGTAGGGAAACTGACGTTTCTACGCCATTTTTCTATATTTTCGAGCATTTGCCTAAAACCGGACGACTTGAAGAAGCAAGCTTGACCAAGTGGAAGACATTTCAAGAAGGTTCACTAATTCAAATGAAATAAGAAGTAAAGACTGTTTCGTAGTTGTCGGAAGATTAATCAATTAGGCGAAAGAGTTCATTGCTTTACATTAAACCCTATCAACAAACCCGATTGAAGAGGTCAAGGGGGATGTTGGAAGTCAAGTCAAAGCAAAGGAAGATGAAACGTTAGTCAAGAGCTTCTGGATGTCAACTTACCCGATCGGAGAAGTGTGTACCCGATCGGGTAAGTGTGCTGCTTCAAGAAAACGGCGTCAACTTCCTATTTTTGTCCTATGTGTTTAATGCTCGACCTCTTCTCCACGAAACCCTAATGCTATATATAGATGCTCCAGCCCCTCTTCTCAAATCATCCACCTTTCAACAATCCATCTTATACTTCTCTTCTCTTCTCTTCTCTTCTTATACTTTTCTTTAGATTAGGAGAAGGGGGAACTAGCCTCCCTTCTCTCATTTTCTTCTTCTTTTCTTAGTTTATTTCTGTCCTTTAGCTTAGATTAATAAGGATTTCATCCTTGTAATCTCCTTTGTGTGATTCAAGCGTTGCAATTCAAGGATCGTTTATTATATGCAAGGATTTTCTATTATTGTTATCATTGTCGTCATTTATCGTCATATAGGTACTTCTAATTTATCTTTTGCTTAATGTTTTTATTGTTTTCCATTTGATTGTTATTCGCTTTACATATTGTCTTAGATTCATTTTAGTACCGTTATAATCGTTGTTTCATTTCCTAGATTGTCAATTAGCGTCGTTATTATCACCATATAAAGAGTCAAATAACATGTCAATCCTAGTTTTCATTGTTAATATCATTTTAGATTTAGACATTATCATGAGTAAGTAGTCACCTTTCTAGGGTGTAGGGTAGCCATGTTAGATTGATTAAAAGATGATAATTGGATAAAAGAAATTGTGCTTTTAAAACGTTGTGTCTATGCATGTTTGGATTGTAACGATAGTTAACGACTTCTGTCCGGAAATCATCGACTAAAATGGAATTCTTTTCCAAGGTAGACATACGAGAATTGAATAGACAAAGCATGGCATGGTAGATTAAGACCTAGTAAATCGCCTAAAAAGCCTGCTAGACCATCTGATCTATGATTGTAATGAACACATCATTCTTACGAACTCACAATGAATTATTTGCATGTTCCAAATCCAATTTCATCAATATGTCAATCTACATGTGTGAACCTACTTCCCTAGATGCTTTTCATTACTTGCTTTATTGTTTTCATTTGTTTTTATTTTGTTTTCATCTATGCTTTATATTAGTTTAGAATCAAAAAATCCCAAAACCCAGATATTCGTTATATAGAACTCAATTGCGAGACATTTCACATTCTATAGGAAACACCATCTCCCTGAGGATCGACCCCTACTTCCCTAATTACATTAATTTGTTATTAGCCTAGTCTGGGTAATTTATCTTTGTATTGGGCTTGCGACAGGCCCGATCAAATTTTGGCGCCGTTGCCGGGGAGCACGGTTTAGTTTTCCTTTTTAGTGTGATTTTTATCGCAATTAGTTTTATCTAGTCTTTAGGAACCCAAATTCCTTTAGACCTCTCTTGATTTTTCATCTTACCTTTTCAATCTTATGCTCGGATCTTCTAGACTAGGGACCTCTATCTCTTTAGAGCCCGATCTAGAAAGAACTCTGCATAGGAGACGAAAGCTATTCAACGAAATCTCAAAAGCTTCTGATACTTCAAGTTTAGACCGTATTCGTGATAAATACTCGGACATTCTATCTAATCTTGAAGGAGAAGAAGATCCATTCTCATCTCCATTCACAAAAACCACCCAATCTTCATTCCATCTTCACCTTCACATTCGGAAATGGTTCGACTTTCAGACCATTCCAAACCCACCGCAGAAACACTTCCAAGGGGTATTGCTACACCCCAAATCGAAGCCCAAAAGTTTGAAATAAAACCTTCCTTCATCAATCTTATAGAAAGAAGCCAATTTAGTGGCAATGCCACAGAAGATCCCAACCTTCACATCCAAAACTTCTGTGAATATTGCTCCACTATTAGACAAAATGGAGTCACCCAAGGGCAAATTAGAGAGATGTTCTTCTCATTTTCTTTGAGGGGTAAGGCAAAGTTGTGGATACATAGCCTTGATAGGGTTACCTTAGGTATCACCGATTGGGAGAGTTTAGCTCTTGCCTTCTACCAAAAGTACTTTCCTCCCGAAAAGACCACCTTGTTGAGAAGTCAAATCACTGGTTTCCAACAAGGGGATGATGAGAGCCTATATGAAGCTTGGGAGAGGTACAAGGACTTGCAAAGAGAGTGTCCTCATCATGGGATAGATTCATGGCTCCTTGCCATTACATTCTATAATGGGTGTTATATAGAGTCCCGTTGTATCCTTAATTCTGCTAACAATGGAAGATTTGATCAAATTAATGTTGAAATTGCTCATTCTACCATTGAATCCATGGCAATTCACGATTCTCAATACAGAAATTCCCGCCCCATACCATTGAAATCCAAGCAGGAGAACCCCGCTTTGACACTTTTACAAGCTCAAGTAGCCCTTCTCACACAAAAGCTAGAACAAATCCAATCCTCTACATTTCAACAGAGTGACAATGGTGTAAGTAAACTTGAAGCCATGATGCTGCAATTAGCTCAAAGGCAAGACACCATAATAGCTCAATTCCAAGAGAGCGATCAAGCTAAGGATGCCGCCATCAAATTGTTGGAAGCTAAAATTTCCCAATATACCTCTTCTAATACCCACCAAAAGCAAGGGCAGCTGCCTTCACAATGTTACCAACCTCACGAAACTGTAAATGCCATTTCCTCGAGAAGTGGTAAGCATAATGATGAGCCCGTGGTTGTTGATGTTGAAGATGAGGTGCCCATGTCAAAAAGGAAAGAGCCCGAGATTCCTATTGAGATCAAAGTCCCATTTCCCGAAAGATTAGCCAAGCACAAGGAGGAGGCAAAGTATGGTAAGTTCCTTGACGTCGTCAAGAACTTAAAGGTAACAGTTCCTTTCATTGAATTGCTTTCCCAAGTTCCTTCTTATTCCAAGTTTATGAAGGAATTCCTCAAAAAGAAGAGATCCTTCAATGAGATGAAGACCGTAGCTTTCACTGAAAAGTGTAGTGCACTCTTGCAAAATAAGTCTCCACCAAAACTCAAGGACCCTGGTAGTTATTCCATCCCTTGCACTATAGGCACATATACCATTGATAAGGCCCTTTGCGACTTAGGTGGTAGTGTAAGTGTCATGCCCTTTTCTATGTTTGAAAAACTTAACATGGGTGCTTTGAAATGCACTAATATTACTTTGAAAATGGCGGACCGTTCTCTAAAACAACCCATGGGTGTTTTAGAAGATGCGCCCGTCAAAGTTGGTAAGTTTTTTATTCCCGTTGACTTTCTAGTACTTGACATAGCCGAGGACTCTCAAATCCCAATCATTTTGGGAAGACCCTTTTTGCACACCACTGGTGCAGTTTTTGATGTCAAGAATGGGAAGTTGACATTAGAGATAGGAGATGACAAGGTGACCTTTAGTAAAAATGCCACCGTTAGGAGTCCCGTGTTAGAAGAACCTTGTTATGTGCTTAATGTTGATGACTCTTCTGTTGTTTCTTCTATGCCTCGATCCTTACTGATGGATCCGTTGGAGGCACATGTTAGTGTTGATTCTCTTGCAGGTGATCATACTAAAAGCACTACTGCTAAAAGTGCTAGAAGGGGCTATTCCCGGAAAAGCTTGGCATGGATGGAGAATGTAAAGAACGCTATGAAAATGAGCTTGGATGACAGTGAGCTTAAAGATAAAGGATGATTTCAAAGAAATAAATGGAGTCTAGCAAGACTTTTAAATTGCGCTTCTCGGGAGGCAACCCGTGTTCCTTTTCTTTTTGCATTTTTATTTTTGTATTCCCTTTTTCGTTGATTAGGATTTATTTTGCAGATGAAAGAGTTTTTGAAGAATCTATAAAGACCTTTCTTGTCATGTCCACAAGACTAGCTTGGGGGAGTCCGCGCTGACTAGTAAGCTTCACTCTTCTTTCATTTTTCCATTTCCCCATTAAGCATCTCATTTCATATTTTGTCTTTGTGCTCACATTGAGGACAATGTGGTGTTTAGCTTGGGGGAGGGATTGCATTTTCCCATTTTGCATTTTAGTTTTGAATAAAAGAAAGAGAAGATTTTTGAAGAAATTTAAAATTTCTGAACACAATTGAATGCTTTTCATGCTTTGCTTGCTTGTTTACTATACTATCATGTTACATTTCCCAAACTTAGAGCTTTTAAACCATAATGATTCAATATTCATTGAATTGTGCATACATGGGGAAGTCTTGTACACAGTAGACATGGAATGAATCTATAAATGAGTACGCTTGATCTTGACATTTGGCAAGTTACATATATTGTAAGGTAGAACCTCCTTAGACTGGTACATCTATACCCAGTCTCATCTAGGTGTGTGTAGTTCTCCTTGTGATGTGTGCCATGTCAAAACGCATAAGTATGGTTCTCATTTCATTCCTATAAGCATTGCATTCATGATTCACTAAGATTTGAAGCCTTTTTCATTTTGAATTACCCCTCAAATTACCCCTTCATACTAATGCTTCACAAAATAATAGCTACAGATAAAAACTGCCTACCTTTTGAGCTAGTAGCTAGACTATGGTGTATGAGTGCTCTTTTGAGAAGATATTCTTATCTGTTAAAGTGAATTTGGGAGAGCGAAAATGTACAAGAAGTGAAGTTATGTTCAAAAGAAAAAAAAAGAAAAAAATGAAATAAAAAAGGAAGAAAATAGAAAAAGAAACGAAAAAAAGAAAGAAAAGAAATAAGAAAAGAAGTTGTGAGTATCTCCTAAGAAATGTCAATTCAATGATTAGAAGGAGTTTACTTGTGTGTTTCGTGTGTAATAAGCCAATCTGTTCCTTCTGGCTTCGTTTTTTGGGAATTCATCGAAAGTTTGGATTGAGTATTCATTTATCATTGGTCAGTTGCTAGCTCACTCTAAAATTCACATGACCATAACTGTTTGTCCACCTTTCACCCATTTCCCAAAGCCTTCTTCTTATTTTTCGGCTTCTTTTCTATGTGCATTGTGATCTTTGACTTGTGTTTTGAATTGTTTACCATATTAGACTGCGGACACATTTTCATAAGTTGTAGATAGGTGAGTGTCTCAAAAATATTTACACATAAAGAAATCACCTTTTACATATATTGAGTGTTCAAGTGTGCCGTGAGAGTCCATTTGTCAAAAGATCATGCAAGAGCCGAAATTCTATAGTGAAATTCTTTGTGCTACACTGTTATGTAAATCTCAGCCATGTTTATGTATCATTCTTGCCCACGTTGTTTTTGGGTTATGATTCATTAAGTTTTCAAAGTTTTACGTTGAGATTTGTTTCCTGATGGTGTAGTAGCCAACGCTTGCAACCCTTGTCCTGGTATTGTTTGTTATGTTTGCTTGAGGATAAGCAAAGGTTTAGCTTGGGGGAGTTTGATAAGTGAATATTTGTATGATTTTAATCCCCAATTTAGCCCGGTTTTGTATGTCATTTGTGCTTTGCTAAGCCACTTTATGAGCTAATATCGTCTTCTAGGCGAATTCCTATGTTCTAACCTGTTTTGTAGGGAAACTGACGTTTCTACGCCCTTTTTCTATATTTCCGAGCATTTGCCTAAAACCGGACGATTTGAAGAAGCAAGCTTGACCAAGTGGAAGACATTTCAAGAAGGTTCACTAATTCAAATGAAAGAAGAAGTAAAGACGGTTTCGTAGTTGTCGGAAGATCAATCAATTAGGCGAAAGAATTCATTGCTTTACATTAAACCCTATCAACAAACCAGATTGAAGAGGTCAAGGGGGATGTTGGAAGTCAAGTCAAAGCAAAGGAAGATGAAACGTTAGTCAAGAGCTTCTGGATGTCAACTTAACCGATCGGGGAAGTGTGTACCCGATCGGGTAAGTGTGCTGCTTCGAGAAAACGGCGTCAACTTCCTATTTTTGTCCTATGTGTTTAATGCTCGACCTCTTCTCCACGAAACCCTAATGCTATATATAGATGCTCCAGCCCCTCTTCTCAAATCATCCACCTTTCAACAATCCATCTTATACTTCTCTTCTCTTCTCTTCTTATACTTCTCTTTAGATTAGGAGAAGGGGGGACTAGCCTCCTTTCTCTCATTTTCTTCTTCTTTTCTTAGTTTATTTCTGTCCTTTAGCTTAGATTAATAAGGATTTCATCCTTGTAATCTCCTTTGTGTGATTCAAGCGTTGCAATTCAAGGATCGTTTATTATATGCAAGGATTTTCTATTATTGTTATCATTGTCGTCATTTATCGTCATATAGGTACTTCTAATTTATCTTTTGCTTAATGTTTTTATTGTTTTCCATTTGATTGTTATTCGCTTTACATATTGTCTTAGATTCATTTTAGTACCGTTATAATCGTTGTTTCATTTCCTAGATTGTCAATTAGCGTCGTTATTATCACCATATAAAGAGTCAAATAACATGTCAATCCTAGTTTTCATTGTTAATATCATTTTAGATTTAGACATTATCATGAGTAAGTAGTCACCTTTCTAGGGTGTAGGGTAGCCATATTAGATTGATTAAAAGATGATAATTGGATAAAAGAAATTGTGCTTTTAAAACGTTGTGTCTATGCATGTTTGGATTGTAACGATAGTTAACGACTTCTGGCCGGAAATCATCGACTAAAATGAAATTCTTTTCCAAGGTAGACATATGAGAATTGAATAGACAAAGCATGACATGGTAGATTAAGACCTAGTAAATCGCCTAAAAAGCCTGCTAGGCCATCTGATCTATGATTGTAATGAACACATCATTCTTACGAACTCACAATGAATTATTTGCATGTTCCAAATCCAATTTCATCAATATGTCAATCTACATGTGTGAACCTACTTCCCTAGATGTTTTTCATTACTTGCTTTATTGTTTTCATTTGTTTTTATTTTGTTTTCATCTATGCTTTATATTAGTTTAGAATCAAAAAATCCCAAAACCCAGATATTCGTTATATAGAACTCAATTGCGAGACATTTCACATTCTATAGGAAACACCATCTCCCTGAGGATCGATCCCTACTTCCCTAATTACATTAATTTGTTATTAGCCTAGTCTGGGTAATTTACCTTTGTATTGGGCTTGCGACAGGCCCGATCAGAAGGTCAACAAAAATGTCCTAGAGAATTTTTCCAAAGGTTCAGTCTAAGTCTATGAAAAATAACATTCAAAGTTCAAGTCCAGAAAAGAGTCCAACATGGTAATTTCACAAATTCAATCCAGTTGTGGCTCCTTTTTGCATTGGGTCAAGTAGCAGCATGAAAAATAAGGTCCCTATGATCACAAGGGAAGCCTTGATGAGTCCCAAGACCAAGGAAAGCAGCCAGACAACCCAAGGAGAAGACATATTGAAGCTTTGTCATTTTAGGAAAACAACAAAACTGCTTTATGCTTTTGTAGTTTAGTCTTTATTTCACTTTATTCTCTGTACCATTTAGCTGTTGAGATCGTACTCATTAGGAGACTTTTAGTAGATGTTAAGATGTTAGTTGAGAGTCCTTTACAACCCTTAGATGAGATTTACATCCTAGGGTCAACAATCTTTTGTAATGCCTATATAACAGGCCCTTGTAGCATTGTAAGAATCAGATTATTTGAATGAATGAAAACAAAACCGTTGGGAAATCAATTCTCAAAACTCAAACTTGTGCATTAGTTAGTAGTTTGAACCATGCCTAGTTATCATCATGTGTCTAACCGTGGGTGATAGATTAGAACCTACCTGACATTGCTGGATCAATTATGTGATAGGCTGTAAACTGCTTTGGTTGTGTTATTCAAGTCTGAGTCTTAATCCTGTGTTAATCTATGGATTTAAGTCTTAAACTTGTCAAGTTAACTAGTTGTCTTCCTATTTTAAGCCGTGGGAGTCAATCAAGTAACTATATCCTTGTTTATTTCAGCAAAACAAAGTCTGTCTAAGTCAGGGTCCATTTCCGACTATTTAAAATGCTGTTTGTGTTAAAAATAGTAATATACTTCCTAAAATCTTGAAACTTTACCCTATGTCTTATAACACAATAAAATTAAGTGTCACAAATTTTCAGAAATTGATAAGGTCATTTGCTATATTTAAAGTCAGACTGAACTCAGGTTGCATTCCTGCATACCATGTGAGTTTACATTGCAGAAACCTTAACCTTCTTCATCCTCTTTGAAAATTTTCAATTGATAATGATTATTCGAGTGAAAAACATGTATTTAATCCGTTAATATTATGTTAATAATTAAATTGCATAAAATTATATTCTTTTTTTAATTAGGGTTTATGTCCAAATTAATTAAGGGCTAATTAGTGTGATATGGTGAGGTTTCTTGGTGGTGGTTTATGACCAGTGTCGCCGGAGTGATTTGATGGTGGGTGGGTTAATTCATGTGAGCAGGGGTAGGTCGTGGGAGGGTGGTTGTTGTGGTCTTGGTTCGGTCTGCCGGTCGGAGAGGGTTATACCGGCGAGGGGTCAGGGTCGTGGGAGGGTGGTAGTGCATGTGGCCGGCTGACCTCCGGCGGTGGTGGTTATGGGTAGTGCGTTTTTTTTTATTATTAGTTTTTCAAATGTAGTACATTGTACACATACTAATTACTAAATGGCTTATCAATGCAGTACATTTAGAAAGAAAACAGATAAAAATTCTCAATCTCAAACGTGAAATGTAGTGTGATGATCATTATTTATACACATATTTTATGCATCCCTTAGTCGCACATAACTTGATTTACCGTCTTTCCTTTCTTGTTTCTATGCTATTTTAGCTAGAATATAGATTCTGTCGCTTCTGTTATGTTTTAATGCAGATTGGATGCATTTGGGGCTTTTTAAGTAGATATGAAGCATGGCGGAGTCAAATCGTAAAAGGTTAGGCACGACAATCGAGAACGAAAGAGAAGAAATGAAGAAAACTAAATAAACGAGCCAAAATGAAGGATGCTCGATCGAGCAGTCCTACCTTGCTCGATCGAGTCGTACTGTTGTCTTGCTCGATCGAGCAGAAGTCCCTTGCTCGATCGAGCAACCTAGTTTTTCGGCGGTTTTTCATATTTTCCTAAACTTTAACCTAATTAATTAGATTTTTGTTATAAAAAGAAAGCTCGTCTTTCATAATTAGACATGCTTTAATATTAGAAACCCTAAATTTCTTTGCTTTGCCTCTGGATTTTATTCATCAAGACGATTGTCTTTAGTTCAAGCTTGTAATCGGTATTCTTTAATCTTCCTTTGTTATTCAGTTAATTACTTTCTAGTTCTTTAATTATTCTTTGTTCATCGTTTCATAATTGTTAATCATGCTTACTTTATTTATGTAACACCCCCATAATCTATTATATTTAAAATAGAGTTTTCATGTAAAATTCGGAATATGGATGTGTCACATTGGAACCAATTGTAGTATAAGTATTTAAATCATATAATTCAAAGGGGTAAATGTCCACGTGAATTAAAAACCAAAGAGTAAAATCCGATTACTACCAAATCCAAATGCTTGCGGAAGCAAATAAGTTTGATGATGCAAAATAAAGATAATCGTCTAAACATTGGTTTCCATTAAAAATAATAACGCGCGCGCTCTCCCGTGGTTCCCACGTCCTAGTTCCTTGGATTACCTGTCACACGATCTGCTCTCACAATAGTGGTCATAGCAGTTCCAATTAAGGACAAAACAAAAGAGGGTCAACAATAATGTTGAGTAAGGTAAACAATCCAAAAATAAATAAATAAGAGTTTTACTTAAAATTTAGAATTCGTAAGAAAGTAGAATATCATTGAGAAGTTCAAGTTTCTAAATAAAGAAATCCGATCCAAAATAGTTAGTACTTCCAAATCTTAAAACACTTTCCTTCGAAGAAAACATTTCTTCACTTTCTTTAGTAAGTAATGGATAGAGGCCGTATGGAGAGGATTCCCTCGCCCTAGTCCGGATAAGACGGGGTTCACCAAACCATGTACAATAACTGTCCAAAAATCCCGAGTGTGCACACCCCTCCAAGGGCCAACCCCAAGGGGGAAGATAAGAGGACGGGGTCTCGATCAACTAACCCCCACCAGAAGCTCTGTATAGGAGGTCCCCTTTTATTATTTGGGAACAACCTACCCCTCTACCAAAACCGTTCAAACCAAAAATCGAAACCCTTTCCAAACAATTAAATCCATTTCTTGAGATTAACCATCTCCATAATTTGTACAAAAGATCAAACGGTTTTGGTTTTCAAACTCTTAAAAGGTATGAGTCCTTTATTATATTTCAACACTTCAAAGGATGGAATAACATCAATTATTTTTCAATATTTCATCACAATAATCCAAACTTATAATAACAATCATTATAAACATTATACACAATATAACATTTGAAACAATACTCAATAGTTCAAGAAAAGTGTATGGACAAGCGTTTCCCTTACCTTATGAGCTGGTCTAGATTTAAAGTTCTTCTTCTACAAATCCCGAGTCTACAATATACATAAAGTACTCGTTACTAAATTATTCCAGACGGTCCTTAACTAGTTCAATTGGTTTTATGCATTTTACTCGATTTTTGTTATGTTTCCATTTTGAACGTTTTGTTCCGAGTTTTATTCTTAAGAAAGCAAACTAAGTTCATGGTCAGAATATTTAAGAGTATTTTATCAAGTTGGTGCTTTTAGTTTAACAAGTTATAGCTTATACACTTGGTTTATACAAGTTCATTATCTCATACATACTTTACGGTTTTACAGATTCTGAACAGTGACTTCAAAACATTATAGCGCCTTCATTACTTAACTTTTTGGGGTAATACCAGTTAGGTTGAATTTTTTAAGATGTCCTACAACTTTAAGTGTCAAATACTAACAGTCCAAAAATGAGTCTAAGGCCTCTGAAATTTCTGTTTAGTAAAACGTGACGGTTTCCGAGTCACAGAAAGTTTTGGGCTGGTTCGGGTGTTTAAATAGTCGAAATATCGGTTTTCAAAAGGCCAACATGCATGTCTCTCATTAAAGTTTATCATAGTCAAATATCAAGAATTTATCTTTAGTATAACTTTATTTCCTAGTGGTCTATTCGAAAATGGTAGATTCTCAACTATCGATCTAAAGAACAATATTTTAACAGATTTCCAGATTGTCATTTTGTTTTGCAAAAATCATATAAAATCAAATACTTAATATTTTTGGACTAAACTAACTCCAATAGGTCTAGTATTTTGTCTAGAAACGTTTAGTTATCTACAATATTAGCCAAAAATAGGTTTAAGATGTACTATTGGTCGGATCTTTAACTAGTGGTCAGAATATGAGTCACAAAATGTTTTTAAGTATATTACAAAGATTATAAATTCAAATGAGTTGATTCCAAGGCCTAATATACTATATATTCATTAAAGTTCATTATGGTAAAAGGGTTTGTCCTCATTAATCCTTTAAGTTACTTTTTAAGACACAAACATTGGGACTAGCAGATTCGATTGTCCAGAATCATGTTCTTTTTGTATTATTTTTCATTTGCAAACTACTCAAGGGATTATGACAAAATTTTGTACACTTATTAAAGACAGGAAGAAATACGACACATAAATGTTTCATAGCAATAACACAAGTCTAAGTCGGATTTTTATTCTGTTAATTTTCAACCTCCGGATTTGACACTTTGATGATTGTTATGTGTCTAGGTTCTTGCATGCATGAATGGAGACTTGTTTGTTGAAGTTTATAGTTTAAGAAACATGTAAATATGTGTTGTGAAGATATTGAAACAGGAATAGAATGGTTTTGGATGTTTCTTACATGGTGAAGAACATAAGCTAGGCAAGATCCTCCACCTACAATGCTCTTTCTTCTTCCTCCTCTTCTTTTCTCTCTTTCTCCCTCTAACCTCTCTCTATTTTTTTTTTGTAAAATGGTGTTTGAAATCTGATGGAGTGGAGGAAATAATGAGGGTTGAGTGTTTAGTTAAGTGTGTTTTTGAGAAGAGAAAAAGAGAGTGAATGGGGAGGTGTGTGGTGTCACAAATGGGGGACAAATGGGAAGGGAATCTTTGCATATATTGGTCCATTTTGCATGCTCAAGTAGGTAGGTTCCTAGGCATGATGTTGCTTTAAATTAACCAGATTTGTGATGCATGGGAGACGGGTTTGGGCGGCGGAAATTTTAAATGGCGCGACGGTCTAATACGCACACAAATGTTCGACGGTTTTTACCAATTACTATCGTCAAGATTTTATTTGTTCTACCTCATATTTTATTATGTACGGATTTTATTTTATAAATATATACTTATAATGTTCCACATTAATATTATATTATTTAATTACTTTCCCCAAACTCGTACCCGATTAACAACGAAGCGATAACTATATCGCCACAAGATCTTCCATTTTATCTCCATTGATTTTAATCTTTTAAAATCCTTTATTCCTAAATTCGATTACTCTTAATTTTTAATTTCCCTTTTTATCTCTATTGACGAATTTTACGGGTATTACAATCTACCCTCCTTAAAAACAAACTTCGTCCTCGAAGTTAAAACTTCCCTTCATGCGCAACAAGTAGAACCTCATTCCTTAATATACGAGGGAAAGACATGGGTGTTACATCCCACTTCCCTTAAAGAACGTTACGTCCTCGTAACTGAATATTTAGCTCAAATAGTTCTGGACTCTTAAACTCCAAGGTTTCCTCGGCTTCCTAAGTGCGGGCGTCATTGGTTGACCATAATACCTCCTCAATTACTTCCAAGGTCTCATATTGGCCTATGGGTTTAGGCTTAATTTTCCTTTCTAACGAAATCGCATAACCCTTCTCCTAGGTGATACCCTAAACAAAATCAACTTATCTCCCACTCATGGTTAATAATCAATCGCTATGTTGGTCCGTTTTCTAGTTTCGTGAGAAACGATCATCACTTCCTCTTTCATCCAATTGCGTCTTCTATCTTTATTATTTTCATCTACAATTACACATATACACGTGTTCCACAAAATCCATTAACCTCTTGTGGTCTTACTAACACCATTAAATCAAAACTCTTAAATCTGTTTTACCTCAAAAATGGAAACAAATTTTTATCCTCAAATCTCCAAATCATATACAACTATTAATAATTTCATTAAATCTAATTCCGCATGAAATTCTAGTAATCATTAACTTAATTCTTCGAATTTACACTGTTGTATCATCATTCACCTTAAGCCTCATAACACTCCATGTATCACATCTTGAAATTAATTTAGCGGTCTTAATTAACCGTTATTTGAAAACTTCACAATTCATTTCTCCGTCATCTCGCATCCACAAAACTATGGTATATCTCAAATCCCTGATTGATCATTAAAACCAACACATAGCCTACTAATTTTAGCATTCTTTATTGTCGTCAAATCACTAATGGGTCAATAAGGTTTCCTCGAAAATTCAGCCTTAGATTTCCTCGATTGGTTAATTACCATAATTGATAACATTTTTCTTAGTATAAGTTACTTAAAACATTATCACTTCATATGCTACAAGCCTCCAACAACTACGAAAAATCTTTACAGATTGATATAACGTTTACCTCAGATAGCAAGTGTTCCTCAAGAATCTCAATCCATATCATGCTACGTCAGACTTCTATCTTTCACTCAAGTTCTATTGGTCATGTCCATTACTTTTCCATAAAATACGTATTCTTAATCATATCCTTAACTTCATCACAAATACTAGATCCATTTGCTCTTTGGTGAACAATTGTATATAAGCCTCATATCCTCCTTTTACTTCTCGCAAAATTACATTCTCTTTTCACAAGTATTTATAATCTTATGCCTCTTTACTGACTCCACACTCTAACAAGAATTCCTTCACGTATATGGGTAATCCCTTGTCCTTAATATCTTAGGACACGTAAATATTCAACTTACTACACAAGATCACACCGCACATTTAGCTACTATCCCAGTGTCCATTCTATTTGTAATAACTATTATTCTTTCAAAACATACGACTTTGATTCCAATAAAAGATAGAGATATAATATTATATTATCTCATTTATACAAATAGTGTCTCATTTCACTGCTTCAATATATTAGACTTAAAGATCTCAAATCGATTTCAAGGTCATGGATAGTATCTCATTCTACTACATGTAGCGTTTATATCACACCCAGTTAATTAGACAACAATCCTATGTATAACATCTCACAGTATTATTCGCATGATTGAAATTCTTCCTTAAAGCTAAATATCAACAGTGTATACGTCATCTCGTACTACCGTTCATACAACTGATACCTCAACAGTCATTTGTCCATCAGGACTAAGCATCCAAGGTTATTCAACCCATCTTATATCATAGTCATTTGACCAACATTGTACAAACTCAACTATCCATCTTTATATGAATAATAAATAGGCCAATAATTGTCCAAGCTAATATTCACCATTTATTATCTTAGATAAAATAATTATAAATATCCACGATATAGTTAGTTTGTAAGTTCCTAATAACCAGACTGTACCCATGTGTTCTACATAAATCCTCGTAATTATGGCCATTGAAATCTCTCTCGAATTCCGCACTAGATCACACTCTTCCTCGTGTTCATCACCTTCTCTTGCTTTCTTTAGTGGCGTATATCCTCTCCTTTTCTTTAATTAGAATTAATCAGCGACTCTTTATGACCAGTTATACTATATAGCCCATAATTATCATGATCACAATCTATAAGCTAAAATTACTGATCTTATCTACTCTGCTTATTTAATAAAGTTAACTACCCCTATTTTTTTTTCTTCCCATACATAATCCCTCGTCACTCCACATATTTCATATTCATCCAACTAAGTCTTTTATTTTATGGTGTGGTTGGTAAGCTAGCTCAAACACGTGAACTTATCTTTCTCACTAATGTGTCCACAAGGTCTAAAGGAGCGTCTCAAAGAGGTCAAATATTATAATATATCTTACTCGGACAGACTGTTCATTCTAATTACCTTTAAATTTAAACAAAACCAGACTTTATATGCTTCACGCATCTGAGCCTCAAATACACCTTACATATTACAAACCAATAGATGATTCTTTCAACTCTTTTCGCAAATTCAAATAACTATTACCATAAGTAAACTAGTTCTTGAGCACACCTCAATAAAGTTCACTTTCATCACTCTAGGCCGTTGTTCTACTCATCCCAAACGTTTAAATTGTTCTTCCTTCTCATGTATACCAAAATTAAAGTGATCTCTTAATACTAATTACTTCAAACTATTCTCCTCAGTTAAGAACCACAACCATTTGTGCTAAGCTTTCATTCTCTCAGAGTCATGTTGCAACCTAAATCACCTATGTCATACCTATGTAATTTCAATTCTTAGTCATACTAAGGCAAAAGAAGTATCTACCCTCTCATTTAAATCTACGAAATTCTCCACCAAAATGTATTAATAACCCAGAAATTATGATTTACATCTCGACGAATCAACTTCATCATTGATCCAATATAGTCCTTACACTTATCCTCAAAATATCATTCAGTACGTTAAGTGGAGTCAATTTGGTAGCATCCTACTCTATTCCAATATCTTTTTATCATTCGAAGCACAATCACCTATAATATCCACATCATAAATATCATCCCAGTTGAGCAAGTCATATTACCTCGATTCTTTCAGCTAGTACCTCTCATCAATTATTTTCTACACATGCTATCTCTAAACTACGATCTTCACATTACATCATCATCATTCTCAAATATAATAGCGTAAATGTTCATCTTTTTTTTTTTTCCAACTAAATAGTTCTTGATCATAATCCACCAAGTTAGATCGAATCATTGGTATTATAGTCATTCAAGAAAAGTTATCTACTGATATATCTCAATAACTTTCGTATCATTATCACAACAATAACATACTTATCAATACCTCAATTCATCGCTCATTTACGAAGAAATATTTAGTCCTACATCTCATAAATTTCCAAGATTTCTTAATCATCAACCACAAATAGGTGTATTCAGTCATGCAGATTTCCCTAAGTTCCAAATTCCTCTCAAAGTTATCCTTGTTATATAGTCTAACTAACTTTTCAAGTAAGCTCTTTTGCATCAGTTTCTTGCATATCAACAACTAAGTAACAATATCCCTCCTTACCATATGAACATTCTCCAAACACTAAGGTTCCCAAATAAAATGTACTATTACGTTGATCCTATAGCCAATGTCCCTTAAAGAATGTTCAAATATACCTACTATACTTTCACTTTCCTTATATATACCAAAATTTTAATCCCCACTTACTGTCCAAACTCTTTACACAATCTATAACCTCAATTAAATACTAGCATAGTTCCACTTTAAGTCTCATCACAACAAACAATACCAAAGGCTAATAAGTAGTGCAACATTTGATTTTAATTATATTATTTGTCATTTTTAAATCTAGGATTATACTCCCACGTAAATCTTCACTTGTAATATCAAGTCTCAAAATCCATAATCTCTATAATTCATTAGTGTTAAAACAATTTACAACTCATGTCTTCAATTAGTTATATAATCACTAAAACTGTAACATCTTGTTACCACTCCAAATAGAACCAATAGCCATATCATGCAATACATTCCCAATAATGATCGTCATCACATTACAATTTGAATTATAAGATAAATTCTCATGTATATAATCTCAACGAATTCAATATGTTACACCTCTCAAGTACCATCATAAGTTATTATTCCATTTCGTAACACCATATTATGTGCATACTCAATTTCACTTCAAATCATATCAACATACAACATTACATACCATTTCCATATCCCTTACAAATCATAATGTTCAATCACTCAAGTCGATTCCAACAATTCGTAACATACGTCCCATACAATCCCACACTCATCTCACACGCGCCATTTATTATTGTTATTAATATTATTATTATTTTGAAAACCTTTTGAAAATATTTACTTAGATCGGTCGATTCACGGGCGGTGAAGAGATATGAAGATCTAATCACCTATCCAAGAAGGAAACCCGCTCTGATACCACTTTGTAACACCCCCATAATCCATTATATTTAAAATAGAGTTTTCATGTAAAATTCGGAATATGGATGTGTCACATTGGAACCAATTGTAGTATAAGTATTTAAATCATATAATTCAAAGGGGTAAATGTCCACGTGAATTAAAAACCAAAGAGTAAAATCCGATTACTACCAAATCCAAATGCTTGCGGAAGCAAATAAGTTTGATGATGCAAAATAAAGATAATCGTCTAAACATTGGTTTCCATTAAAAATAATAACGCGCGCGCTCTCCCGTGGTTCCCACGTCCTAGTTCCTTGGATTACCTGTCACACGATCTGCTCTCACAATAGTGGTCATAGCAGTTCCAATTAAGGACAAAACAAAAGAGGGTCAACAAAAATGTTGAGTAAGGTAAACAATCCAAAAATAAATAAATAAGAGTTTTACTTAAAATTTAGAATTCGTAAGAAAGTAGAATATCATTGAGAAGTTCAAGTTTCTAAATAAGGAAATCCGATCCAAAATAGTTAGTCCTTCCAAATCTTAAAACACTTTCCTTCGAAGAAAACATTTCTTCACTTTCTTTAGTACGTAATGGATAGAGGCCGTATGGAGAGGATTCCCTCGCCCTAGTCCGGATAAGACGGGGTTCACCAAACCATGTACAATAACTGTCCAAAAATCCCGAGTGTGCACACCCCTCCAAGGGCCAACCCCAAGGAGGAAGATAAGAGGACGGAGTCTCGATCAACTAACCCCCACCAGAAGCACTGTATAGGAGGTCCCCTTTTATTATTTGGGAACAACCTACCCCTCTACCAAAACCGTTCAAACCAAAAATCGAAACCCTTTCCAAACAATTAAATCCACTTCTTGAGATTAACCATCTCCATAATTTGTACAAAAGATCAAACGGTTTTGGTTTTCAAACTCTTAAAAGTTATGAGTCCTTTATTATATTTCAACACTTCAAAGGAGGGAATAACATCAATTATTTTTCAATATTTCATCACAATAATCCAAACTTATAATAACAATCATTATAAACATTATACACAATATAACATTTGAAACAATACTCAATAGTTCAAGAAAAGTGTATGGACAAGCGTTTCCCTTACCTTATGAGTTGGTCTAGATTTAAAGTTCTTCTTCTACAAATCCCGAGTCTACAATATACATAAAGTACTCGTTACTAAATTATTCCAGACGGTCCTTAACTAGTTCAATTGGTTTTATGCATTTTACTCGGTTTTTGTTATGTTTCCATTTTGAACGTTTTGTTCCGAGTTTTATTATTAAGAAAGCAAACTAAGTTCATGGTCAGAATATTTAAGAGTATTTTATCAAGTTGGTGCTTTTAGTTTAACAAGTTATAGCTTATACACTTGGTTTATACAAGTTCATTATCTCATACATACTTTACGGTTTTACAGATTCTGAACAATGACTTCAAAACATCATAACGCCTTCATTACTTAACGTTTTGGGGTAATACCAGTTAGGTTGAATTGTTTAAGATGTCCTACAACTTTAAGTGTCAAATACTAACAGTCCAAAAATGATTCTAAGGCCTCTGAAATTTCTGTTTAGTAAAACGTGACGGTTTCCGAGTCACAGAAAGTTTTGGGCTGGTTCGGGTGTTTAAATAGTCGAAATATCGGTTTTCAAAAGGCCAACATGCATGTCTCTCATTAAAGTTTATCATAGTCAAATATCAAGAATTTATCTTTAGTATAACTTTATTTCCTAGTGGTCTATTCGAAAATGGTAGATTCTCAACTATCGATCTAAAGAACAATATTTTAACAGATTTCCAGATTGTCATTTTGTTTTGCAAAAATCATATAAAATCAAATACTTAATATTTTTGGACTAAACTAACTCCAATAGGTCTAGTATTTTGTCTAGAAACTTTTATTTTTATACAATATTAGCCAAAAATAGGTTTAAGATGTACTATTGGTCGGATCTTTAACTAGTGGTCAGAATATGAGTCACAAAATGTTTTTAAGTATATTACAAAGATTATAAATTCAAATGAGTTGATTCCAAGGCCTAATATACTCTATATTCATTAAAGTTCATTATGGTAAAAGGGTTTGTCCTCATTAATCCTTTAAGTTACTTTTTAAGACACAAACATTGGGACTAGCATATTCGATTGTCCAGAATCATGTTCTTTTTGTATGATTTTTCATTTGCAAACTACTCAAGGGATTATGACAAAATTTTGTACACTTATTAAATACAGGAAGAAATACGACACATAAATGTTTCATAGCAATAACACAAGTCTAAGTCGGATTTTTATTCTGTTAATTTTCAACCTCCGGATTTGACACTTTGATGATTGTTATGTGTCTAGGTTCTTGCATGCATGAATGGAGACTTGTTTGTTGAAGTTTATAGTTTAAGAAACATGTAAATATGTGTTGTGAAGATATTGAAACAGGAATAGAATGGTTTTGGATGTTTCTTACATGGTGAAGAACATAAGCTAGGCAAGATCCTCCACCTACAATGCTCTTTCTTCTTCCTCCTCTTCTTTTCTCTCTTTCTCCCTCTAACCTCTCTCTATTTTTTTTTTGTAAAATGGTGTTTGAAATCTGATGGAGTGGAGGAAATAATGAGGGTTGAGTGTTTAGTTAAGTGTGTTTTTGAGAAGAGAAAAAGAGAGTGAATGGGGAGGTGTGTGGTGTCACAAATGGGGGACAAATGGGAAGGGAATCTTTGCATATATTGGTCCATTTTGCATGCTCAAGTAGGTAGGTTCCTAGGCATGATGTTGCTTTAAATTAACCAGATTTGTGATGCATGGGAGACGGGTTTGGGCGGCGGAAATTTTAAATGGCGCGACGGTCTAATACGCACACAAATGTTCGACGGTTTTTACCAATTACTATCGTCAAGATTTTATTTGTTCTACCTCATATTTTATTATGTACGGATTTTATTTTATAAATATATACTTATAATGTTCCACATTAATATTATATTATTTAATTACTTTCCCCAAACTCGTACCCGATTAACAATGAAGCGATAACTATATCGCCACAAGATCTTCCATTTTATCTCCATTGATTTTAATCTTTTAAAATCCTTTATTCCTAAATTCGATTACTCTTAATTTTTAATTTCCCTTTTTCTCTCTATTGACGAATTTTACGGGTATTACAATTTATTACCGTTGTTATTAATATTGTTATGAGTAGCTAAATTCCTTTCTAGGGTTGAAAGGGGATCTAGGATTGTTAGAAGGGGTAGATAAATTAATTGAATTGCAATTGCATGGTTATCGTTTGATTATCGTTTTAATTCTAGTTGTTTGATTACTGGCCAGGATTAATTTACTAGTCTCGCGAATTAGGATTGACACCGACCGGGTTAAGACTAAGATATGCTACGATAATTGAATAGAACTCGTTTAATGATAGCGATCGCATGTTAAATTGTAGATCTAAAGGGCATAATTGAATCGACCGATCTTGTGACCTAGCTTAGATAACTTTATTGCATGATAGTTGATTTCATCCTTACCCCTGAACAATAATCCTAGTGAACCTGAGACCCTAGACTTTTAATCTTATTGTTTTCAACCTTTTATTATTAGTTGTTATTGTTTATTATTAGTTGTTATTGTTTGCTATTGTTTGCTATTAGTTATTGTTATTGATTGCTATTAGTTTAGAAACCAATCTCAAACCCCAAAATTGTTACTATAGAGACGAACTTAGTTTAACATATTAGAATACTACCGCCTCCCTGTGGATTCGATACCTTACTTACCGCTGACTATTAGTTAGTAGTGATTTAGGTTTACTTTGATTAAGGTGACGCGACTTTACCCTTATCATAGTGCAAAGGGATGGGAATATGAGATGCAGTACACAACCAACAACATGAACAACAACTGCCTTGTACCACACTGACCCACCCATCCTCGACCAACGTCTTCAACCCCACAGCCAGCGGTTTGGCCGACCGGCAAAGTACCTCATGCATGCAACCACAACAACTGCCTTGTACCACACTGACCCACCCATCCTCGACCAACGTCTGCAACCCCACAACCAGCGGTTTGGCCGACCGGCAAAGTACCTCATGCATGCAACCAGTGCGACCTACCCGGTGTCCCTATGCCAATCCAACCCCCTATGCGACTCACCGCCGTAGACACACCGTCGGTGACTAATCCACCAGCGAACCCCATCACCTTACGACGACAGCTCTAGCCGGAAACAAGTAATGTAAATTTAGAGGGGAATGAGTATGTGAGATTAAAGAGATATTAGAGAGGGAAATGGAAGGGGAAATGTGTGGGGGTATAATTATCAATAGTGTACTGAAATCAGTAAAATATGTATTACGAAAATCAGCACCCTTGTTTTAGGAAAAATTACAAATACCCACCACGTATTTACGTTTTATAACAAATTTCCACCACGTATTTGCGTTTTTACAAATAACATCTCACTGCTAATCCAACCAATACCAAATCTACAACTAACAATACTATCCCTAACCCAAAACCCCATCTAATAAACAAAACTAAAAATGAGACTTACTTACTAGTAAGATATGTAAGGAATATGCTTGGAACAATCTACCAACGAAATGCTCAATAATGATCAATGGAAGATTAGGGATTTTAGAGAAATGAGATTAGGGATTTGGGAAAATGTTTAACAATGTTTAAACTGATTCAGAAAATGATTAAGTCTAATCTCGCTTTTAAATGTAAACCAACTCAAAAATATAAATGAACCGTCAAAACACAACTTTGGATTGTATCCACTCGGTCGAGTACCCAACTCGTTCGGCCGAGTGACTCTACTCGATCGAGTGTCACAACGACACGGTCGAGTGACACAAAATAAACGTCCCTGATTCTCGACTCGCACCCCACTTGATCCACTCTACTTAGTTGAGTGACCTTACTCGGCCGAGTGCCTGATCAAGTAGCTTCTATAATATATAGAGTATTACACTGACACTTGTTATACTGATCTTATCAAGGCTACTCACGACATTGTCACCCTCACTACTAAGCAGATTGATCATGTGAGACTTTTTTATGTGTTTAAGTATTTTGTTAGTAAGTTTCATTTAGTATCTTTGATGATCATTTCTCTCGTGTGCATTTGGTGACATTTTAGCCATAATACATCATCATTAAGGTATTAATTCTTTTGAACATTAATGGTTGTCACCTTTGTGTAATTGAGATTTGATGTTTGGAAAACGTGCTAATTCTGCATTACTTCCCCGACTTTCGTCATCACGTCAAGTCCAAACACAATTTATAAAAATTAATAGAAACGGGAAAGTCATGGTCAATTCTTAGGGACAATAGATCAATAAAATGCAAAACTACTATAAGCGGTGCATGTCTATGTCTATTTGTTCTAATGGGTTGATCTCTCGGACTAAAAATCCTACTTAGATAACTTAGGCCAGCTCTCGCGTTCATCGAGTCAATCTAACCATACAAGAACGGTTCTAAAATAACTTAACTCTCTTGATGATTATAAGTATGCATAACAATTGATAAAAACATGCAAACATTCATTCACACATTAAACAAACATGTGTTGTGCTGTTAGGAGTAGAACCATTAATCAACAAATAGATCCAACATACAATGATTAACCCCTAATCATCACCCATAATTCTCCATTAACCCTAACTTCATCACTACTCACTCATAATCATAGTAACAACAACAAATATAGATGAACATGGTAAAAGATAAAAAAAAACTAAACACGATGAATTAAGACAAGTGAGTATTAATTAAAAAAGGTCTAAGTAGTAATTAAAGGAGATTAGAGATTATGCCAACTAATTAGGAGATATATGAGAAATAAAAGAAGCATCCTTGAATAGGTGAAGATCTTGTTACGAATTCTTCATTAAACCCAAAGAAATCTCAAGTACAAGACTAGATTAACAACGAACTAAAGAGTAATTACGGAAACATTATACTAATTATTGAAAGATTAATGCTAAATCAGATTTTCTAAAATGAGATTTGTAATAGATGACATGAGATCCCTAATTTGATTACAAGGTGATATATTGATACTATTACAAGATGGGGTTAAGCGGAAAGTAGAAGACGAGTAAACTTCAGCGTGGCTCGTGCGAGCTCAGCTCTATCCTTGCGGATTAAGATTATCCATATGGTCCGGGTCGTACATGTTCGTCAGCACGTACGGGCTGGGCTGTAGAATCCTCCCTTTTGTTCGCTACTACCCTCATAATCCCGAAGATCCACCCTAGCTCATACTAGCTACTAGGGGGACCTCCCAAATCTTGTATTTGAGGCATATGGTCCTTTGTCCTTGGAGGACTCTTCTTGCTAATCTTTTAGGGTGTCGATTTGCTGTCATCAATGTTTGAAATCATGTCAAAACTTTTTCAGCTGACTTCTTTCCTACAAAATTAATTAAAGAGCACCCAATAGCAAATAAGAAGTAAATATTAACATATATGTAATTAATAAGCACAATTAGTATGAAACATAAGGTCGATTGGGGGGGGGGGGGGGGGGGGGGGGGGTAAAAGTGCGTAAATTATAACCGCATCAATTACAATATTTGTATTATCTAGTTCTTGATGTTTGAACATTTTTTTGTAAGCTTTATTTTTAATATCTACTTTGATTGATGAATATGAAAATTAGGTTTGATTACATGCTTTGTGTCTGCCTTTGGTATCATAAATACGTTGTTGAAGTCACATTATCCATTGTTTTCCTGGCACCCGTCATTTTTTTTAGAAATACCACGCACTAGCCTCAAATTTTCTCTTTGCACATTTTAACCGTCGATCCCCCATAGTCACCAAACACCCGTAACTTGTAATAAGGTGAAATTTCCCATCCTACTTGTATTGTTCAAATTTCCCATCCTACTTTTAACTTGTAAGCACATTATACCTTTGTAAAATTATGTACGCTATTAAGTGACTCTAGATTGAATTTTAAATTCATATTAAAAATGTTAGAAAAAGTGGAGCGATATATTACCGTAAATAATATTTTAAAAAGATACAATAACATAAAGACGTAAATCAAATAAGAATAATATAAAATAGAGTAGAGTAGAAAGATGTAGCCTGAGTCGAATCGCGCTAGGCGCTTTCCTAAGAGAAATAACGCCTCCACTGCACTGGTTACCAAATAATGAGTTCCTCTCCCAAGATACGACGACCCGTCGGACTCTTTCGGTTGCAGCAAGAGGAGCCCCCAAACCAACGATCACCCAATGCTCAATAATATTTTGTAAGTACTTTGTGTATCAAAATTCAAAAACACTAAGAAATATAGCCATGTATGTTGACCTTACACATATAGCACATACTCCGTAAAACTTTATAATTAACAAATACTCATTAGAGAATTAATTAATATGAGCAATATTTGTGTCTTATCTTCTATCAAAAGCACATCCCACAAGGAGTATATAAAGCCCCAAAATATGTCAACCAAACACACTTAAGCGCATAAACGTTACAAATGCAAACATTAAGCACATTAAACCATGATCATTATAGCCATTAACGATTATGAGTAAATCATCTAAATAAATGGTGAATAAATGACTCAATAAACCAATTACTAATTATTTGGTCAAACATTAAAACTCATAATAAACTTCTTAAATCACAAAATATTCCAACAATCCCCCACATGATTTAAGAATCATAAGTGCTTTTTAAATCATAAATGAATAAGATATAGTAATCCCAATTTTTTTTATAAATATAATAATAGTGAGCATAGGATACCGCGTAATAGGTGTATGTACCTTTCGGGTTTGAACTAACAGTTAGTGTAAGTGAGCTTGCACTCGAAAGAACCATAATAGTATAAATACTTTGAACTAGGTCCCTTAAATCAAGTTTGGACTCACCACACACACGGTACGGGTAATCGATCAGGTTCTATCAGTGGTGCGCGTTAATGGCCATGCGCAGGTATCTTGTATCATGATTGTTTCTAGGGAGTAGCACACGTCCCATAGTAGCGACCACACTACGAACACTCACTAGGTGAATCTTCCAAGGGTAGGTGTGATATCCACCCCGCAAAAAATTACGCCTTCAGATTCATTAAGAGATAAAACTCAACCTTAAACCGACACAACAAAAATCAATGAGAACACCTAATAAAACACAATCACACTTCGTCATAGGAATGAGTCACAGACCAAAAATATCCGCCAAATAAATGGTGCTCTCCCTAATTAGCCCACTCACAGTTTCGTTATTACCCGTTGAACTTCATTTATGGGATCTCCAATCTTTGAAGATGGGTTTCCACTACGATGACCATCATATGGGCAATAAGTCTCATTCCCCTCGACGATTCAAATCTCATAATTCAAGTACATACTTGCTCAACTGTTTCATAAACGGATCCGTGATATCACTTTGAGAATATCTCAAACAAATAACATCATGATGGAAATCACGTGTCTTAAAGACCACGTCATTTTAATATTGCACTTTCTCATCAAACTCTTTATTTTAGCTTTTAACTAAAACTCTTTCATCTCATAATAACGAAATAGGAGGCATGAACGGCTTAGAGAATATAAGTATATATATAATATATCGCGATAATTCTTCGATTACTTCATTCCATGCTCGTGTACTCGTGGTATCCAATATAAAATAATAGTAATAGTCCGCTTTGCAATGTCCATAATAGCACCACGCCTCCACAATATAAGTATAAATAGCCTTATGTAGCCTTTGATCCCTTTAAAAACTAGATAACCACCTTGTTCAATATACCCTTCAAGTAAAGAAGGAAAACACACAATTAGTGAACTATATAAAAAATCATAATAACGAGCATATAGTCTCAGATGCTATACTTTTATAACATTTAAAAGTAATAGATATGATAACATATTAAGGCTCATGTCACTTATTCAATTTACTAGTGGCCAAAAACCACACTCACTTACACAAGGACATTAGAATAAATATTCTCAATACACAAAACAAGTGTAGCCACATAAATATTTGATATATCATATATCAATATCGAAAAAATCTCTACTCTTTAAGTATTCACAAAAAGCATTGTTAATATCGACAATAACACACTTTTTAATGCACGTATAAAATTATTAATGATCACCTACTAAATAACATTGACCAAGTTAAAATATTTCTCATAACCTCCAAAATAAAAATGAGTAAATAACTCTTTTGATCAATAGTCAAAATACTTGGTCAAATCATAAAAATCAGTATTTAAAAAGTTAGTTAATACTTAATACAATAGCATAATAATTTCAACCAATTTTATTTCACAATTCACAACAATTGGATAATTTTCACTTCTATAAAAAATAGAAGACAATAAAAATATAAATTGGTAGCCAACAATCACAATTTCACATAAAAACACTCTTGACATATAATCGTAAACACACATAAATATAGTCATTACCATTTTAAAGTAAATAATCCATTTGGACAAACGTAAATAAATCATACTACAATTCTCATCTCCCCCAAAAAAAATTGTTCTTAACAAATATGAATACTCGATTACTCGCACACAAATTAACCTGATAATCACTAGAGTCAAACATTATACCAACTTATTGACAAAAAAAACAACCAAAGTACAACATTAACAGTCAACAAAATTATTAATATTAATTCTATTTATCAATGACTTTACCAAAATAATTCGACTACTAGATGAATATAACATTTTATTTTTATACAAAACAATTATTGAAGTCAAGGTCATACAAACAAACTTGTAAACCCAAATATAACCCCCACATTAACAAGTTCATGACAAACAAACATCAAGTCTCATGTGTCAGTATTTCAATAGTATCACGTATCAATAAAAAATAATGATGGTATACAGAACCTTGATTACCAAAAAGCTAAATCACGAGAAGATACAGAGTATAGTGCAAATACTACTCAAACAAAGAAAGAGCAACACAATGTTTAATCATCCGAGAATAAGACTCACATTAAAAACATGTGAAACAAACAATTAATTTTGTAAAAATGTCTTGAAACGACAAAGATAAAAGTTTAACAAATCCATAGAGACACTCAAAATAGGTTGACATGAGTTTAGGTAAACGAAAAACGAAATATCTCAATCTCAATAGAACGGATCAACTAGTGAACAATATGTCTACATACCAAGTATTACAAATAATTATATATGAGACTATTTACATCATGACAATAATTAGAGTATTAGATGACACAAATTTTCTCATCATTAATAATATGAAAATGAGTGATTACCTCCAACAACAAAAAATGTGATTTAATTCGCAGTCTATTTATAATATTATTTACGACAAAGCTTTATCTCTCTTCGATTGTTAGAAAATGTGGAGCAATAGACTACCGTAAATAATACTACAACAATATAAAATAATATAAAGACATAGAAATGCAATAAAAAGAATATAAAATAGAGTAGAGTAGAAAGATGTAGCCTGGGTCAAATCGCACTAGGCGCTTTCCTAAGAGAGATAACGCATCCACTGCACTGTTACCAAATAGCGCGTTCCTCTTCCAAGATACGACAAACCGTCGGACTCTTTCAGTAGCATCAAGATGAGCCCCCGAACCAACGATCACCCCATTGACGCGGACCAAAATAAAATAAAGTATAGGAGTAGCAATTGATCCCCTAAAGGATACGACACGTCTTTTGGTAGCTAGCGACAACGATGGCTAGTGCCCTCTGAGCTTATTTGTTTTTAATATGTACCCGCTTCGTCACATCTTTTAATATGCACCTTAATATTGAGAAAGTTGTGTGACATCATATTTTGTGACAAGCCACGATAATGTAATAAAGTTAATCCATAGGTTTGGAGCTGAAATACGAGATTTTAAAAACTTAAACTGCAAAACCGCAAATGCCACTATATTATAAAACCAAACTTAGTTTATTAAATCATTCATACAAATTGTAACTTAAATAGAAACAAGGGATCCCGATCCCTTGATAAATACACAAATAAGATAATAAAACTACGATAGACTACAACGCTGAGGGTAAATCGCTGTAAATACAACGCTCTCTAGTTCACTAGTCAAAACCCCATGCAAAGACCAACCTGTAACATGTTCATTCATTAAAAATGAATGCCACAGTCAGTGGAGAGTAACTCGGGGTTCTCCCAGCCATTTGACATTAAAACAAACATAATTAAAGCATATAAGCTTACATCATTGGCAGAGTCAAATTGTGGCGGGTTAATAGGTTAATCTTATCGTAATGAACATGCTTAATACCAGGTTTTAATTTGAGTTTTATTTAATATGTCGGTTGGAACTTTTGGTTGTAATTTTGGGGTTTTAACTTGAACTGCACTTGCAACTTTGTAATTACGACTTTTACTTGTACTTTGCAAATGGAAACTCGGTTTCCATATCTACTAAACTAAGGAAAAGAAGGATAGTTAAAGGCAAGGCAAGAGAAAAAGTATAAAGTAAAGGAAAACAAGAAAAAGAAAGGTTTGAAACCTTGGCATGCACAAGGAAGAGCCAAAATGAAGATTTGAAAACTCGGTTTTGAAAGGGTCACCTTCAAAAGGGCATATCTTAAGTTCTATACCTCCTATTGATTCAAGGCTATGTGGAGGTGATAGCTTATCCTCTTAAATTTCTAACGGTAGGTTACACGCCTCAAACAACCAAGAAACGAGGGAGATATGACCTTCGCAAAAAGGTGTTGCCGAGCTGAAAAACGCAGTCTGCGTCATATGACGCAGCCTGCGTTTTTTGCTGTTTCCGCGGACTCAAATATGTTATATTCTATTATTTTGAAGGCTCACTTTTTGTGTGAATTTGAAGGGTATAAATACCCAACATTTATCACTCATCTAGGGTACCATCTAATCTCATTCTTAGACTTGAATCTCATATTTTCATATTTACTTTTTCATTTTAGAACTTGTAGTATTTGGGTTTTAATCTTTTGGTTATCAGGTTTTGGAAGGCTATTCCTTCAACTTGGTGTAATTAAAATAATTGCACAACTTTAGGATTGTATGACTATCTAATCTTTTCCTCTCTTTTATTTAATACTCTTTTCTTGTGATAATTTCTTGTGTTGAGTAGATGAATGTTTAGTTTAACTATCTTTACATTTTATTTGCTTAATGAATGCTTATTCTAGTTAGGATTAGTGACCTTATCCTTGAATGTGTGAAGTAAACTTGAAAGATTGCAACTTTGGTTTAAAGTTGGAATCTTTTGGGTAGAAAAGTGTATGTTGTGTATTATAACATGGTTTAGTGTTGTGTTACATGATTCTAGCTTAATCCTTTTATTTAATTCTTAAAGCTTGCTCCTTTTGTTGTGCTTGTGTATTAATAAGCATTTACTGAGTTGCAAAAGGTTAATCTTGGTTGTTTTAATTCTTGTTAACTAATATGTTGGGAGGTAGTAGATAGATGAAGATGAGAATATAAATGAGTTAACTTTGCTAAATTTTTATGTATCTTGGGAGAATTACACTAAGTGTTTGTCTCATATTTGATATCTTGCACACAAGGTGTTTGTTCTATTGTCTAGCCTAGAAAAGTTCTTATCTTTTACATTTTCATGTTACCATCTCAACTCAATTTCTTCATTTATGTCTTACTACAAGTTGTCCATTATAAATATCCATTGTTTGTGAATAGTAGTAATTAGTGAGTTAATTTGGTAGTAAGTGTTTTAATTAGTGTCTAATCTTTCATTAGTATTTATCTAGAGTTTAGTAGTTAGCTTAGTCTTTTACCGTCTTCTCTTGGGTTCGACCCTTTACTTACCCTTACTACCCTTTTATTTAGGATAGTTTGAGTCTAGTTGAGGTTATAAATTGTTATTTGGCCTAGTTAATTAGTGGAATTAACGACCCCGTAAAATATCTTGTCAATCATCATACGTATATAGATAACATTCCAATTACAACGTTAACATTTCATAAAAGCAATATAAGCATGTGAGAAGTAATAACGATATAATCATCATATAAATAAGACTAAGGAAGACTCACCTTGGCACCTATATCACCACTAACGGCCTTCATCTCATCGTTACTAACCATATAATCGAAGAGGTTGGAGACGTGACACGCAAGATAATAATAGGCATCCAACCATCCAGTACACATCCAACAACCATCATGTGAATCAAACATACTGTCACGGTAAATGACGCGGACTAGCATCTGTACTTTGCAAGACAGGTCAAATGCAAGTCCACAGGATAAACATTTCCCTGAACCTTTAACGATAAACATTTTGTATACTCATGACAAAGACGAACAAGTCCACTGGATAAACGTTTCCCTGAACCGTATACGATTTAACATTTTGTATACTCAAGACACTAATCCTCCCAGTAGGACGACGATAATATAATACGGTCCTAGTCTAAACCTGGCTAGACTCTCAGAAAAAACGTGTTCCGATTCGACATGCGATAAATGATAAGGGTAAAGTCGCGTTCCCTAAATCGAAGTAAACCTAACTCAATACTAACTAATAGTCAGCGGTAAGTAGGGTATCGAATCCACACAGAGGCGGTATAAGTCTAGTTTTCTATTACCTAAGTCTTTTACCGCCTCCCTGTGAATTCGATATACTTACCGCTGACTATTAGTTAGTATTGAATAAGTTTTACTTTGATTTAGGAAACGCGACTTTACCCTTATCAAATTTGGTGTCGTTGCCGCGGTGGCAACAATTTTATGTTTGTTTTTAATTTAGTTTGTCTTTTTTGTCTCAAGGAACTCTAAGTTCCTTGAGACCGTTTTTATCCTTTTCTTTAGTGTTTGTTTATGCCCAAGTCTCTCATGTCCGAACTCGTACTATTCGATCCCGAACCAAAAAAGACCCTCCGTGTTAGACGAAACTTTTGGAAGGAAATCCGTCAAGTCGAAGACTTGAGTACGCTTGACTCCATCTACGCCAATTTTATTGCAAAAAATCAATCCTTAGAAGAGGATACTTCTATTTCTAATGTTACCACAATCATGACTACTCTAGACAGCCATTCAGAACCTACCATTACGTCCATTCCTAAAGGATTCAAACTCCCAACTACATATGATGGTACTTTTGAGATTTACCCGTCTTACATCAATTTGGTGGAGCGAATTATATATGTTTGGAGGGGGTTCTAATGAGGATCTCGCGAAACATATGGAGAAGTTCTCTAACTACTGTTGCTCAATTCCCTTTAAAGTTGGAGTAACACAAGACCAAGTCAAGCAGGTGCTTTTCCCCTTTTCTCTACGGGATGGGGCATTGACCGCTCAGTTGGAGGCATTGACCGCTCAAATGGCCGAATTGTAAACTTCACAGTCTTTTGGAAATAAGCAAATAGTTCATGTCATGGTTCAACAAGAGATAATTTGTGAGATATATGGTACCGCGGGGCATAATGCGGTTGAATGTATGAGTACGGTTGAACAAGTCCTTGCTTTTCAATCTTTTAAGCAAGGTAATCCGTACTCTAATTTTTATAACGAGAAGACAAGGGAGCATCCAAAATTCTCCTATCGAAGTCAAAATGTCCTTAATCCTACCCCACCACCGCCTCAGCAACAAGGTTCATCATATATGATTCCTCAGAATCTTAATTCTCAAGGCAATTACAACCGTCAAAATCAAGGAGGCCAAAACTTTCAACAAGCCCCTCCTTAAGCACCTCCAAATAATGATATGGCGAATTTGAAAGCCGTGTTGCAACAAAGACTCACGATACAATGATAGTCTCTTTTCACCCCCTTATTTTAAGTCATTTTGACCTTCATTTGTACCTCTAGAACTTATAATTTTTGTCATTCTAGTTAGTTTTCGTAGTAGTCCCGTCATAATTTTACCTGACCGGACGAAATTTTACCCGACCGGGCGAAATTTCACCCGTCGTTTTTCAAGACTTTTTGGGCCATTTCAAGACACCATCAAGCGAAATTTCACCCGGCCGAGCAAAATTTCACTAGGCGGTGACTTTTGCTCGTCTTCTGTGTTTTGTAATTCTGATAGCCAATATAAAAGGATTTTTAGGCTGAAAAATCAGAGAGATCAATTTTTAGAGAGAGAAAGTAACATTGTATTAAAGGGATATTAGATTGAATCTTAAGCTTTTGTAAGAATTTGAAGAGGATTAAAAGTTATGAAAGTTATTTTCGTTTCCTTATTTCTTGACAATCATTTTAGTTGGTAATTGACTATTTCCTTTTTTATTATTACAAGTATTCGTTGCATGCCTTAGTCTAATTTTCCAATTTATTTGTGGTAGTTAAATTAATTACTTGCACTTTTGTTTTAAGTAATGTTGTTATTTAGATCTAGTATTTATTGAGTTAAAGTTAAATTTTTTACCTTTGGAACATGTCGATTCATATGATTTACGTTCGCTCCTCATTTAGTTGTATGTGTTTCGCCATGATAGAGTAGTTTCCTAGTTAGGGGACTAGGGGGATGGGGACTCACTCGCTTGTCTTGCAAAAATATTGGGTTGCTTGCATTAATCAAACATTGGGGGTCCGAACTTGAGCTATGTAGGAATTTGGTGTGTCACCCGGCTAAGGTGACTACTTAACCCGAGTAGCGTAATTTCGACCTAGTTAGAAACATCTAGGTTGACACCTATCCTTCGGTTGATCACCTTGACTCGAGGGATCGGGTTAAGGGTTTTTTGCTAGTGTTGTTCGATATAACTTCTCTACCCAAGTTAATCCTTCATTCTTGAATGTGCATTTTCTTCTCTTTCTTTAGACTTGTTGTAGGTCCCTCATCTCCCCTAGCGATTTTCTCCTTGTTCAATTTGCCTTAGTTAATCTATTTGCACTTAGAAGTTCATATCATTCACCCAACTTGGCTCCGATTACTTGTTAGACTTAACTTTTAACCGTCTCCGTGGATTCGATACCCGCACTTGCCTATTACTCGTTTAGGAAGTCGGTTTGTTTGATAATAAGGTTCACGACAATTTCTTTATCAAAATGGCGCCGTTGCCGGGGACAGTGTTTAGTTATTGTTTAGTCTAATTGGTGTGGTTAGTTTGCTTTCATTTTTCTTTCCCTAGTGCCACTTGACACTAGGCGACTAACAGTTTATTCGAGTTTATGCATATAGGGGGACAAGCTCCGTTCTTCTACGACCCGGAGCCCGAAAGGACATTCCAAGCTCTAAGAATCTGGCAAGCCTCTAGAGTGATTCCTCATCCTAGACTTTGCCCTCCCTACAACTCTATAAACCCACCATACTCACCAACAAATATCCCTCATGCGTCTTCATCTCCACCCTTTACCCCTCGACATACCTACATCACAACTCTATTCAACGCATAAGGGATATTTGTTGGCGAGTATAGTTGGTTTATAGAGTTGTAGGGAGGGGAAAGTCTAGGATGAGTAATAACCAAGGCAACTTTCACAATCAAGGTTACTCACCAACCAAGAAAATTCAACACCTTCTAGATCACCCTCTCCTCTACCAATCATTCCAATGACCACTTTGGGTTCTTATTCACATCCAAGCACCGACGGTTCCCCATCTCCGATTAACTACAGAAACATTCATGAAACCTTCGAACTAAATCCGTTGTTGATCGTAATGGTGTAACAAGACACCTTCCATGGTATGTCACAAGAAGATGCTCATGAGCATGTAGGTAATTTCGTGGGAAAGGTTCACCCCATGAAGAGAAATGAGCTCACCTCAAGTCAATTTCATCTTTTGCTGTTTCCTTACACCTTGAAGGATGTATCCAAGAGGTGCTTGAATAGCCACCCCGCTAATACCTTTACTATTTGGGCGGAACTTTCCGATGCTTTCCTCGATAAATACTACCCACCTTTGAAGACAAGCCTATGCCGGATGGAAATTCAAACCTTTAGACAAGATGAGTTCGAAAGTCTAAATAAGGCACGGGATAGATTCCGGGATTTGTTGAGAGAATGCCCTCATCATGGTATACCCGATTGGCTCACCACTCAAACATTCTTCAACAGTCTAAATGCCAAGACAAAACCTAACATCAATGCGGCATCGGGGGGTGATTTCATCACCCTTGGAGATGATGCGTCCAAGGCACTTGTTGAAAAAATGGCAAGGAATGATGCCCACCAAGGCAATGAAAGGGATTCTAAGAAGAGGGGAAGTTCTAGCAATAAGAGAGGTAATCTCGATAGTGAAGGGATGGGCGATGGTAAGTTGGATGCGAAACTTGATGCTATCACCAAACGGTTAAATTCCATATCTTTGCAACCCAAAGGGATGTACCAAATTCAAGGGTTCACCTCATCCAAAAGGCCCCCGTTGAACAATTCTCCACCAAGAGGGGAGGTATACAACTATGACCAACAATTCTCATGCGATACTTGTGGCAATTATGGGCATGGATCAGATGTGTATTTTCCCTACGACACCGCCTATGATGATGGACAATGTGAAGTAAATAAAATACAAGGGAATAGCCAAAGAAACCAATCCGTTTTCGAACACCTATAACCGTAGCATGAAAAACCATCCCAATTATTCATGGACAAGCCAAAACGTTGAAAATTGTACTCCTCCACCTCAAAGAGAAAACAATAATTTTCAATCAAACAATCGAGGCTTCAACAATCCAAACTCCCATCAATTCAACCAAAGGGGAGGAGGAAGTCAACCCTACCAACATCCACATCTAAGAAACAACCACCCAAATAACATCCAAGGGTACAATAAACATGGAAACAATCATCAAGGGAACAACTATAGCCAAAATCAAAATTTCAACCAATTTCTAAGAAATAACCAAGGTAACTTCCATAACCAAGGCTATCAAGGGAATAACCAAGGAAACTTTCACATCAAGGCTACCAAAGCAACAACCAAAGTTTTCATGGGAATCCAAATTTCCAAAATCAAGGCAATTTTCCAAATCAATGCTTTCATAACAATGAACAAGGAAACATTCAAACAGAGATTCTTCTTGATCTCTAAAAGAACATGGCTTCTATGAGGAGTGATGTCACAAATTTAGAAGCCAACTAAAGAAATTTGGAAGCTCAACTTGCCAACCAAGCCCCCAACAACAACACGTACACGCTCTTGTGTTGAGAGGGGGTAAGGAACTTGAGGATCCCTACAAAGACTTGGACCTTGATACAAAAAGGAAGAGAAGCGAGAAAAAGGGAGGTGAGGAAAGTCCTCCACTCTCACCAAGTTCGAGAAGGGACACTCCTAAGAAGACAAGGGTCGAGGAAGATGAGCAAAGGGAAGAAATACTTCTATATGACCCTATGATTGAAAAAGAGAGGCATGATCCGATCACCGACAAAGCAATGAAGGCCAAATGTGAGACAAATATGTGATTTCCCCATAGAGCTCAAACGAAACAGAACGACATCAAATACACCCGCTTTGTTGACATGCTTAAGAAGTTGGAGGTATCACACCCATTCACCGAGGTACTAGGCGAAATGCCCATGTATGCTAAATTTCTCAAAAATGTTCTAAGCAAGAAAATAAGTACCGAGGATCATGAGTGCATTGCTCTTACCAAAGAGTATAGTGCTATACTTTTGAAAAAAATGCCACAAAACTCAACGATCCCGGTAGCTTCTCTATTCCTTGTACGGTAGGCAATGTAAAGGTGCAAAGAGCACTTTGCCATCTTCGTGCAAGTGTGAGTCTCTTGCCACTTTCCATTGCCAACTGACTTGGAGTAGGACAACTCAAACCCACGTCCATGACTATACAGTTGGCGGATAGGTTCGTCAAGTATCCTTTGGGGGTACTAGAAGACGTACCCGTCAAAGTCAAAAAATTCTTTATACTGGTCGAATTTGTAGTCATGGACATGCCGGAGGACAATTTAACCCCGATTATACTTGGTCGCCCTGTTATGGCAACCAGAGGTGCTATAATCGATGTAAAAAGGGGGAAGTTGACCTTCAACATGAGTGATGACGTTGTAGAATTTTCACTTTTGGAAGCCGCTAAACAACCGATGATAGAACATGTTTGTTGTTTGGACATAATTGATGATCTTGTTAACGAAAGCGGTGTTTTTAAGTGCTAACAATTTGGAAGCTACTTCATGTGGGGTATGAGAATATGAAGGTGCGGTAAATTTTCACTCCACCCTTGAACTAAAATCCCTACCCTCTTCATTAAGGGACGTTTATCTTGAGAAGGATAGTTACCCCGTGATCGTAAATGCTATTGACGAGCTTAATTTCACGTGTCATTAAATCCGCTAATTAGCTACGATCAAATAACAATTTATATCTCCTAAACAAACACAAACTATCTTAAATAAAGGTAGTAAATGGTAAGAATAGGGTCGAACCCAAGAGAAGGCGGTACTAACTAAATTAACAAATCTAGACTCTTGCTAAAAACCAATTAACAAAACTAATTACTAATTAAAATACTAATTAAGACAAAAGCTTAAATTAATTACAAACTATGATATTAATAATGACAAGAACATGTGGGATAACATATAGGGAGAAAGTTTGATTGGAGAAATTCATTAGCAAGTCTAAAATAACCAACAAAAACTAAAGATTCAAATATGGAGAAACTAACTTAGTGTAATTTTCCCAAGTTCCCAACAATTAGCAAAGTAAAAACTCTTCCTTTCCTCTCTTCTCTAATTATCTAAGAAATTAGTTTCTAAGAAATTAGTCAACATGGATTAAATCAACAAAGGATGACCCTTTACAACCCAATTTACACCCATTAAAACATGAGCCCAAATCAAAGATGCAAGCTTTATGAACAAAACCAAAGAAACAAGCTAGAATCATGTAATAAAATATTAAACCATGTTCTAATCACACAATAAACCAAATTCCACTCAAAAGATTCCAACTTTAAACCAAAGTTACTCTTTCAAGGTTGCTTCAACAATATCAAGACAAATTAACCAAATTTATCTAGACAAAGCACTAATTAAACAAACACTTGCTAAGATGGTTAGTCTCAACAATAATTCATTCAAAAATAGAATTTAAACATGAGAAAATAGTATTAAATAAAGAAGAAGAGGTTCAAAGAGTCTTACAATGCTAAAAGAGGAAAACTTGTTCCAATTACACTAAGAAATGGAAGATTAGCTACCCATAATTCAAGAATTACAACCCAAATAAATGAAGTTCAACTCAAATTATAAGCCAAAAAGAAGAACCTAAAATTGAGAGAATTCTAATGTGTTTTGTTGTGGAAATGCATGCCTCTCTCTCTCTACAATCTGGCTCTTTTATACCCTTGGCTCCGGAAACCTAGGGCCTTCGAGAAATGGGCCTCAAAATGACAAGACGGAGAATGAAGGAACACCTGTCTCAGGCCAGGGCGCCGGCAGCGCCCACGGACGCCGGCAGCGCCCACGGACGCCGGCAGCGCCCACGGACGCCGGCAGCGCCCACGGACGCCGGCAGCGCCCACGGACGCCGGCAGCGCCCACGGACGCTCGCAGCGTCGTGGGACGCCGGCAGCGTTCAGGCGCGCTAGCAGCGTTTCATGCTGCTAGTTTTTACTCTTGGTTGCTCGCCTTGACTTTCGTTGACCCCTTTGAATGCTAGTCTCACCTTGACTTCCATTGACCCTTTGGACTTGCTTTTCTTGCATTGATAATTTGCTCCTGACCCACTCCAATTGTCGGGTTTGGTCTCGGGTCTTGGGTTTGACTTTGACTTTTGTTGACTTCCGGGCTTGACTCTAAAATTTGACTTAAAAAATACTAAATAACAAAATAATTACAAGGATTAAGGTTAGCATAAAACGATGCTAACGACCCGTAAAAAGTGAATTAAATGGACCTAATAAACACGACTTATTTTGGTGTTGTCAAATACCCCCACACTTGGACTTTTACTCGTCCCGAGTAAAACTCGAGATTAACAAGACAAACACGAGTCCAAACATAGCATGTGAAGGTAATGACCTCTCTTCCCTCACCACTACCTTCTTATATCTCCCTCAAAACACAACCACCTATTAAAAGAAAATGACTCAAAGTTGTTGTGACACACTCTTCCCTTACCACTTCGTACTTATAACTCCCTCAATACAAGACTCGACACACCACCAACTCCGACTCATCCACACATCCTCCCTCCTTATAATCCGAGATGGTAATGGTCACTCTCACCTTATCCCAAGGTAGAAGCAAAGTGATCGACAAGAACTCCTATCAATCTCATAATGTGATAACCCTCGCGAATGCGGAAAAATAAAACAAACAAGCATGTGAATTATATAGCGGAAATATGAAGTTTTAAAAACCTTTATACATGCAAGGAAAGAATACGAGGAGTGTCAAATATTACAAACTAAAGTACGAATTATACTACATCAAGAGACGAAGTCTCTCCAAAAAGTTAACAAGTAAAAGTGTTTAGCAAACAAGCTAAAATCGTCTAGAGGGGTTTTAATCCAGGGACAACGCCCGCTAGCTCACACCCGAACCCAAAATGTCAAGCAAAAAGTCATCCATTGCAGGCAACCTGTTCATCCATGAAAAACATGAATGCCACAGTCAGTGGGGAGTAACTCCGGGTTCTCCCAGCCATATCACATTAAACGTACATATAAGAAAATACAAAAGTAAATCATGCATATATAGATATACATGTGAGGTACAATAAGAATAGATAGGCAATTCTATAGATAATGATAAGATCATGTGGAAATCAAATCCGAAACCATCATGTTATTCAAAGACTCGGGGGAGACACTCTTAGGCAACCGAATACGCTCACTAGGGCTTGCATCTCACCGTTAGCGGTATAAGATTGATAAGATTGAGACTCGACAGACAAACCAAGTCAAGTCATGCGATGATTACAATAGATCCAACATATTATCATCCATTCACGAACCAAGACATTGACAGTGTCCAATCATGCAATGACCATGAATAATATCATGAAATCACGCATTCAAAGAACGACGACTCAAGACGACATCTCTCACGGTAAATGAAACGCACTAGCACCGTGTACATGGCAAG
>JAIUZE010005582.1:0-26639 GCA_022085475.1 Heliosperma pusillum
GAAAGAAAGAAAGACGACAATAACCCATTAGAAATTACAGGAAAACAAGCCAAAAGCAAGAATTAAAACAGAATAAAGATAATATTGATAGGAGAAATGAAAGATAAAAAAGGAAATAAGAAAGAAAGAGACTTGAATTGATTGGAGAGATGCCACATGTAGGGATTGACGAAGGTGAGGGCAGAGAAAGCAGCGGAACCAATCCAGATATTCCAAAAGCGGTCAGGGTCAGCGTGTGGTACTCCTGGGTCTCCTCTGTATGCATTCCCAAAGTATTTCTCCATTGATTTCACTTCTCACTCTCTCACCTTTCTATCTCTTTCGTTTTTGGGTGGGTTCTATTATTCGGGACGATGCCACTGCCTATAGCAAATGGGTAATACCGTGTAATACACGGATTACGGAGTATATGAAAACCCGACTTTCTATTTTAACTCGTCCTCTTCACATTAATTAAGGGTCGTGTTAAAGAACGTCGACAAATTACTAAATAACGTCGACAATTTGTATTGAGTTTCCAACATTACCCTTTCATTATTTCACTATTACATTATCTCTCTAACCTCTTTCTTATAAAACAAAATAAAAAGACGATTTTTCACCATATGACGGTTTTTTCACCATAAGACGGTTTTTTCACCCAAAATAATTTACGACGGTTTTTTACCGTCTTTCTAAAAATCATGTCAACCAATGACGGTTATAACGATCAAAGTAGACAATTCAACAACGAAGAAGCTAGTGACGATTTTCATGAGGTATGATTACGTTTGAATTACGTTTTCTTATCTTTTAACGTTTTATCATGAACTATTCATGCCCAGACCTAGGTCCACGCGTGAATGATACACGTCCAAGCCTAGGTTTGGATGTGAATGATACACGTCCAAGCCTCGTGTTGGGACGATTTGTATTTTTTTTTTTGCTATTACTTATGCGATATTTTTTGAAAATCGTGTAGGATTTTGGTAGCGACGGTGTCGACTATTCCGAGCATTTTACTACAAACCGAGTATTCATATCAAGTAAAGAAGGTTTTAATTGGGCATATCAAACCGCACTTCAACTCGGGTTTGGCATTAAAAGAGAAAGCAACAAGAGACGGGGTTGCAACACGGAGTTTCATGTTGATTATTTTGTATGTCGTGGAGGTGGAAGACGTCCCAAAAATATGGATGGGGACACGTTAATGAGGGTTAACACGTCGTTCCAATGGTGTGATTGCAAATTTAAAATGAAAATTGTTGAAGTTAGCGTCGACCTTCCACACTGGATACCTTACATGGGCCGAGTCGGAGTACATAATCATTCTTTTTTGCAGTATTGTGACGGCGATAGATATTACGCTAAGTTCGATGATGATGAGTTGTCGTATATTGATGCCCAAGTTCGGGCTCATGTACCACGGGCTATGATTAGCACGGGACTATACCAACGGAATCCGGAACAATCTCGACCCGCAAGGCGACAAATCTACAACCGGGGTCAGAAACTGAGGATCGAGGATAGAGAAGGAAGAAACCCGGCACAACAGATGTTAGCACTTGCCGTTCAGCATAAATACGTGTACTATTGGGTTTCTGATGAGTCAAGTAGACAGTTGACTTACGTGTTCATGGCTCATTCGGAGGCTGTCAAGATGTTTCGTTCATGCTATTATGTGGTCATCATAGATCCACATACAAGACAAATAGTTATGGTCTTCCGCTTGTTGAGATGGTTGGGGTCACACCAGTTGGGAGGACTTTTGTCATCGCATTTGCTTTTGTGTTGAAGGAGTCCGAGGAAGGATACACTTGGGTTTTATGGCATTTAAAGGCTCTTGTCAATGACGACGTTCAACCCAATGTTATTGTTATTGATTTCGAGAAAGGGTTGACAAATGCGATTCCTGTTGTTTACCCGAATTCCTCCCACTTGTTCTGTATTTGGCATATATATGCCGTCGTGGAGACGAAGGCACTTCATATCACACATGACGATGTTTGGGATAAATTCATAAGCTCAAAGTTATTTGCGAAGGTTGTGGAGGCGGGGACTCGAGATGAGTTCGATGTGGTTTGGGAGAAATTGTGTAAGTAGTGGCCCGCGGTAGGTGCTTATATTCAGAGTACTTGGATGCCATACCATGAGAAATGGTGCAAATTTAGAACAAACATATTGACACATTTCGGGTGTATACTACTACCTCCTCGGTTGAGTCGGCCCATGCAAATTTGAAGAAGTGGTTGAATAGTGCCAAACTCGTATTCGATAGCATTTGGAGTCATTTTCATTCTTTGATGGAAACGCAACACGTGGAGATCCGTCACTTGTTAGAGTTATCAAGATCGAAACAACTCACGGGAATTGCTCGATTATTCTCGAGATTAAGTCGTAAATTCTCCAAGAAAGCCATCATTGCTCTACGAGAAGAATTTGAAAGAGGCGCCAAGATGATTGAAGATCGCCTTGAACATGATTGTGGGTGTGTCCTCAAGCACACACATGGTTTGTTATGTGATTGTGCACTACATCGTCTATCGGATCGTGGTTCTCGAGTCCCACTTGATGTGTTACATGAGTTTTGGAGGAAGTTGGAGTACGATCGAAAGGAAGCAATGTCGTCCACTGACGACGATCAACTTGAAACGTTATTTGATGAAATTCGAGATTGTGATCCGAGTATGAGGTCGTCCATGTATCACGCTCTTTACTCCCAGCTACATCCCTAGGAGGAAGATGTGGATGAGCCAGCGGTGATTGAGAACCCTAGAGGACGTCCAAAGAAGGCAACTCGACGAGACCCATCCGCGGTTGAGCATGCACGGAGGCGAAATAGTAAAGGTAAAACTCCATACACTACTACCGGTACCACTCCGTATACTACCACCGGTACCACTCCGTCGGTTGATGTCATGTCCACTAGCACGGGTAATTTTTCCACTTCATTCTCTGCACCTTTAGAGTTTAACTATGTTGTAGGTGATTGGAGGAGCTTCCATATGTCTGATTTTTTGCCACCGTGGTTTAAGGAGAACCTCGAAGCTTGGTATGATTCTCGCGGTGATGGTCATTATGGTTACCGAGTAATCTCATACGCTTTACGGGGTGATCAGGATCACTTTACGATGGCGAGAGTAGAGTTACTTAGAGAAATACAGAGCTCTGTCACATATCGCGATGAGATTTATGGTCTTGATAAATACGATCAAGAAGTTCGTAGGATTAGTTTTTGGGGGCAAGAACCATGCGGCGAAGAGCATTGGATGGACGTTTTAGATCTATATGGTTTTGCGACGACATATAATTGGGTGACATGTGTGGTTTCTTCCTTTCTCAGTCATGAAGTACGACATTGGGGTACGAGTTATACTTACATGCCTTTACGAGCCCAACCGGGTTGACGTCCTGCACCATATGGTGTTTTATGGGTTTTGCACACGGGTAACCACTATATGAGGATCCGTGTTTGTCCTCTTTCACCAATGCCACCAATAGCCCCCTTTTGGCAACATGATGGCACGGTAGAGTGTTATAGAGATATGTATCGTCATCAGTTTGCAATGTGGAGCAGTTTTAATCCTAGACGTTAGCTTATTATTTTTTATCTCGTTCCTTAGTAATTTGTTACTTGTAACTCGTTTCGGAAACCCAATTTGGCCTTGTCCCTTATTAGTAATATTTTTTTTTTGTAATTTTTTTTTGTAATTTGTCCTCGTTCATTTTTATCTTTTTAAAACATATAAAAAAAAGTTGACAAAAACATTTTAAAAAAGTACATAATCCATGAACTCTTAGAAAGACTAAAAGTCTACGAAACAAAACATAATCCATGAACTCTAATCCTTCTCACTGTAATCATAACGCCCATCGGACTCACGCTGAACTCGATTGCCGGGTGTAGGGCCTTTTCTTGGTTTTCTTCTACTTAAACGATGATCAATAAGTGGGCCTACATCCTTCATCATGCGACGAAAGAACTGAAGTTGTTCTGCGTCGTCTTCCATCCTCCCAGTAACAACAAACTGGTCGAGTAGGGCATTTGCAGTCTAATATATAAAAAATTTAAATTAATTGAAGGTAAGAGTATTAGAGTTTAATATTAATAGAAAAATTCCGTAAAAAAACACATTTACAAACTACACACTTAAAAATAATTTACCTCAACGTTGACAACGACATCGTCACGTGGTAAGGGGGCATCTAGATGATCGGGATCAATAATGAACGGGTGAGATACATCCGGAAACCACCTCTCGTAGTCTCGTTCAGTCTCCCCCGGGAAAGAAGCAGGTTTTGATCTCCCGGAAAGGTGGACTCGGTGATCCTCCCAATTCTCCCATAAATGATCTGCTAACGGACCTACTTTTACGTCATACCCTAATCCCGAAGATGGACGGTGGGCTTTCACTGAAACAATAGGCCCAGAAATAATCTGCTTGTACCCAAACTGTCGTAAACAACGATCAGGATAGCATCCTGACGGGGACCATACGGCTCCTACATAACAGAACCAGCGGTAATACCGTCTAGAATACTCTGCTACTCCAACAACTTCTTCTCAGTCTGAGGAAAAGGACCAGCATGATTCCAACAGTGGGCCCTAGGCCGACTACACCCAGTAACCGCAGGTGGTCTGGGTCGAAAGATAGGAAAATACTCATTGATCCAACCATGCAACAACGACAAGCAACCAACAATAGTCCTCATATCTGAACGTGAAGACAACCTCAACTGTTGATACATATACGCCAGTGTATCGGCCCCCCAAGCGTAGGACTTTATACTACCGGTATCACCCAGCAAAGGAAACAACTGTGGACGTATCATATCTCCAGATTTGTCGACAAAAAGAGTCGACCCCAACAATACAGCCAGAAATCCCTGCGCATGCTCATCATCAGCACCGGCAATAGCCACCTCAGTAACCGCCTCCACCAAAATATCTCCACCCATGTAAAAAGGGGTCATCTTACCACTCATAGGCAACTTCAACTGCTCAGCCGATGGCCTTCCAAAGTAGCCACAAACAAAGAAAAGAGGATCAACCAAATTACTGTCACCGCTCTCCACCTTACAAACATCAGCATCCACTCGGATACCTAAGATCTGTGCAACATCGTGATGAAGTATGGTAATCTCTCCGAATGGCATGTGAAAACTGTTGGTGTCCGGTTGCCACCTCTCAAGGAAAGAAGAAATAAGAGGCATGTTCAAGTGCTCAGCCATGCACCCACGAAGGTGTGAAAGACCAGTAGTTCCGATAATCCTCATAACTCCTTTAGATAGTTTCCATTTATTCAACACCTTCATCTTACCGAATCGGTGGTAACCCGTCAATACTGGACGTCTTCCATTTTTAGGAGTGTCCCACAACTTGTGGATAATGTGACCTCCAAAGTTAGGAATAACATAAGATACCAGTGGACGTCTACCATTATTGATAGAATACGAAAAAAGGGGGGGGGGGGGTGAATTGAGTATTAAAAAGTAGCCTCACTTTTTCGATTTATATGATATGTAATTAATTATTTGATCTTATAGATTAAAATCAACTAATTAATTAATCAAAGTAAGTACTAGTAACGAAATAACAAAAAGTAAAGACAGGCACACGTGATTTTTGAAGTGGTTCAGTTTCAGAAGTTGAAACCTACGTCTACTATTCTCGATTAATAATATTTAGTACCTTTCTCCGGATTACAAAAATTATCAGCCCACTCTTATAATCAACTATGATTATAACTCAAGGTGAGTATCGCTAAATACTCTATACTATCTTACGTTAATAAGAAAGTACAATATAACTCACAAGGATTCTCGTTAAAGAATAAGTAAGATTATGTGATGTACTATTATCCAATAACGTATTTCACGTGAGCGATTGATAAAGAAGATGCACGACTTTTTTGAAAAACAAACACTAAAAATAATAAATATTTTGCTCAAAGTTTGCTTTAAAATCAATTTATAAAATTCTCTTAATTGTATAAAAGTCGTTGTGAATGATTGAGATGGAAGGAGTATTTATAATAGAAGCATAAAAGATATAAAATCTAAAACCCTAGCTTTATATTTAAGAAAGATTTTTATCTTTAATATCTCAAAATATTATTTGCTTTATCTTTTAGAAATATATTTATCTTTAATATCTCAAAATATTGTTGTAAAGATATATTAGAATCCTAAGTTAAGGTAAACAAGGAAACAATCAAGCCTATGGTGGCCGAAATCCTTATCTCCACGAAACCCTAGGTGGCACAACCACTAGGTGGGCTTATTAGGTTAACAACAAATTGAGATAGAATATATTAGAAATCCTAGGTAGCATGACAACTTATAAGTTGTATTACTAACCAATAGAATTTCATAGATATATCATCTATTAAAACTTTTGATAAATATATAAAAATACTCTTTCACTTTTGAAAACATTTAAAAGATTTCTCTCCAAAATCATGCATCAACTTTTATCATCCAAAGTTATAGGTTAAAGCTATAACTTTGAACTTTAGTATGTAAAGTTATAAGTGAGTCATAACTTTACAAACATAAAATCACTCTAATGGAATAGTTACCGAATGACGACCTATACTATCTAATCTTCACAAAGATCTTCAGTATACGGATCATTTCTTCATCTTGATCACAAAGATCCTCCATCTTGAGTCTTGTGTTATTTAAGGTAGATCTTGCTTGAATTGTTTCTTTAAAGTTATAACCAAGGTAGCTATAACTTTGCATAGGAACTTCTGAAGTTATACCTCAAGCTCCTATAACTGTGTCTCATAGAACTTGTCAAAGTTATGCTTTAAGCTCCTATTACTTTGATCTTCTTTCTTGTAATTGTTGTTAGCTATGATAAGACTAAAGTACACAATTACATGCATATGATATATCAAGTAAAGCACATTATCAAGTAAACACATGGCATTATCAAAACTATAAAATAGGTCCAACAAATTCCCCTTTTTTGATGATGACAAGTCTCTTATGCATGATTTCTCTTATGAGTGTGACTAAGTATGGTTCTCCCTCAACAAAATACTACCAAAGTTATAGTAACGTTGATCGCAAGAACATAACAACTTAGCGAAAGTTATAACTTGAAAGACTTTAAGAGATAACGAGTCTTGACAAGGAGCAAGCTTAAGCAAACACTCAGGTCATATCATTTCTTCCCCCTCTTGCCATCATTTAAAAGACAAGAACAAGGATATAAAATGACTAGAATAACATACTCCAAGGCAAGAAATAGATATTCAAAATATGCAATACTAAACGATTCATATCAAGCACAATCAAATACGAAATGTCAATTAAACTACACACCACAATTAAAAGTATTAGTGCCAATGTGCCGAATATGATAAGTGTTTAAGCCAAAATGGGCTGAATGGAATAAGTAGTTTAAGAATAAGCAAGGTAAGACGAGAAAATCAAGGCAAGTCGGGTTGGCAAATAATGTTGGGGTCAATATAATCGGGTCGGGTACGGTACTCAAGGGTGGAAAGGCGATCAAAGCACTCCTTCACGTGATTAGCTTGGGCGGCGAGGCATGAATCAAAGTTCCGGACCTTCATGGATAAAGCCTCCGTCGCATCATAAATGATGTGTATTCCGTCGCGCATATCCGCACCACTCTTCACCAAAGCACTTCCTTGGCTAACCAAGAATTGCATCCGATCCCGTTGCCTAAATAACTCTTGTCGAATATCGACAACATTCCTCTCAATTATAGCAAGGCAACCATCAACTCCCGTCATCCAACCTCTCAACTCGTTACTCACACCCGACCCTACACGGTCACGGGTTGAGCTAGAGCTCCCCAAAGCCACGGTTTTGACCACCTTGTCAACAACCGCATCGATTTTCTTGTCTTGCACACCAAGGCGCTCCATAACCTTTCCTATAAACAAATCCAATTTTGATTCAATACCCGAGAAATCAACAACATGCGGTTTAACATCAACCGAACCACCTTTTGATTGAAAAGTCAATTCCGGACCCAATGCCTTCATTTTCATAAATTTCAAGTAAGTATCATTCATATCGTCCTTCAAATTAACGCCATAGCTAGTCGGATCAACAACCCCCTTAGCCTCAAGAACCCGAGACACCCACATGCCATAGGGTAAGTCTAGGGTCGTGTAAACTTTATCCTCGGTCACCGAAAAGTTAGTTTGAGAAATTCGATAAAAAAACAAGGAAAGCAAGTTTGACACGTTTACCTTCCAACCAATTCTTAACCACCATCATCTTATAGCAAGCAATTTTATCTCGTCCACCCCGACGCGTAACCACCGTATTCCACAGAAAATTTAACAGAAATTTTAATTTTGGGGACAAATATCCCGCCAATACACAACTTGACAACGTAGCCCGATCATCAAAATAACGCTTAACATCCAGTTTAGCCGTATCCGACAGCTCGTCCCACGAGGTACTCGGGTCTATTTTGATTCCATCATTAGGAACCAAAAACAGAGTACAAAAGTCGTCAATGGAGACCGAAACTGCTCGGCCATTCACCACGGCATGAAAAACTCCACATTTCAAAGAAATGGAAGCATAAAATTGAATTACCTCAATGGGATACATAAGAGCCGAAAACCGAGACACTTGCTCCCATTCTTGAAAATTCAAGAAATCGTTGAAGAATGTCAAAGCTTGATATTTTTCACACCACACCTTTGGGAAACTACGACCACCATGAATACCATATTTTGCAACCCGGTTAATCAATTTCCGTTCTTCCTTTGTTAATCGAAGTTTGTCAAGTCCGGACGCCGTTTCTTGAGGTGAAAACTCACGAAACATAGGGCGTTTTGTTCCCTCGATTTCCGTGTTTTGTTTGTCCTTATTAGCATCATCTTGTACCCTATTTTTCCCCTTATTTAATCTACACCGTTTTGTACCTTCAAGTACCGAGCCCGACTCGGTTTGGGTCAAATTGGGTGATTTTTGGTTGGGTTTAGGAGAGAGATTAGTGGGCATGCATGGTGTTTGAGTTTTGGAGTTTGGGGTGTTGGTATTTTTGGTAGTGGACTGTGTATAAGCCATTGATGATAGCTTGGTGTTGTTGTTTTTTTTGTGTGAGGGAGGAAGGTGGTGATGGTGATATGTGTTAATGGTGATGTAGATGAGTAATAATGAAAGGTAGTGTTGGGGTTTGGGTTTTCTAGGGTAGCACGTGTAGGTGCCGTGAACTATCCCTCCTTTTCCTTTTTTTTTTGTTTTTGAATTTGGGTAGGATAGTAAAAAGAATTTAGGGTAAATATAGGAGAGATATGGTAAGGATAGGATCAGGTAAATAAAAAAGATATGCTAAGATAATATTGTTGGGAATTTCGGTCAACATGAGGAATTTTGGTCAATTTAGCAAAGTGAATATGATGGATTTTTGGCAAATATGTGGTCCATAATTCAATATACATAAAATACTTAATATGCAAGATAATCATGTAAAATATTAAATATTAAACACAAATATACTAGCAATGAAATACATGGACACAGTCATATAATCTCGTCTTATTCTAACCAGTCACGCTTGTTTATAAAATGATTATGACGAATTTAATTGCTACTGATTAAACCAATTTCCAACCGCAAAATATCAAAACGTCTTCTCGCTAACGCCTTTGTTAAAATGTCAGCCCATTGATTTTCAGTACTACAAAATTCGAGTTTAATGTTGCCCTTTTCTACATGGTCACGTAAAAAAATGATGTCTAATGTCTATATGTGTAGTACGAGAATGCTGAGCTGGATTCTTAGATATAATAATATCACTCGTATTATCACAAAATACAGGCATGCAACCAACATTGACTCCATAATCACATAGTTGTTGCTTTAACCAAAGTAATTGAGAGCATACCAGTCCTGCAGCTATATATTCGGCTTCAGCAGTAGATAGCGCAACTGAATTTTGCTTCTTTGAGCCCCAAGTTATTATGCATGGTCCAACAAACGTAGCGAATCCAGAGGTACTTTTTCTATCTAGAGAACATCGTGCATAATTTGCATCTGAATATCCTACTAGATCGAAATTACACTCAAGTGGATACCATAAGTATAAATTAGATGTACCAATTAAAGATATCAAGATACGTTTAACTGCAATCATATGTGACTCTTTAGGACATGATTGAAATCTAGCACAGACACATACCCTAAACATAATTTCAGGTCTACTTGCAGTTAAATATAATAAAGAACTAATCATACCTCGATATGTAGTTTCATCGACACACTTACCATTTTCGTCCAAGGTCAACTTTTTATCAGTTACCATAGGTGTGTCCATTGGATGAGCGTTTTCCATACCGAATTTCCTGATTAGCTCCTTGACATATTTCTGTTGGTGAATCTTTATACCTTCCTTAGTTTGTTGAATTTGAAATTCTAGGAAGAATTTCAATTCTCCCACCATGCTCATTTCAAACTCTGAGGTCATTAGATCTGAAAAGTACTTGCACAATTTATTGTTAGTAAAACCAAAAATAATATCGTCTACATAAATTTGAGCGACAAGTAAATCAGAACCCTCGGATTTTAGAAATAGGGTTTTGTCGACAGATCCTCTTTTAAAACTGTTGTGTAATAGAAATTTAGATAATCTGTCAAACCATGCCCTAGGCGCTTGTTTCAAACCATATAAAGCTTTATCGAGTTTAAAAACATGGTTTTGAAATTTGTTATTCAAAAATCCGGGAGGTTGTTCAACAAAAACCTCTTCTTCCAAAGATCCGTTAAGAAAAGTAGTTTTAACGTCCATTTGGTACAGTTTCATTCCTTTACAAGCTCCGAAGGCGATAAGCAGACGAATAGCTCCAAGTCTTGCGACAGGTGCAAAGGTCTCGTCATAATCAATCCCTTCTTGTTGATTATATCCTTCAACGACCAATCGAGCCTTATTTCGAACTATAACGCCTGAGTCATCCAATTTATTTCTGATTACCCATCGAGTACCAATCACAGTTCGATTTGTAGGTCGTGGCACTAGATGCCAGACTTTATTACGTTCGAACTGTTGAAGCTCTTCTTGCATTGCCACAATCCAGTCGGATTCTGCAAGTGCTTCTTTGATGTTGGTAGGCTCTATGATAGACAGAAAAGAATAAAATGAATAAAAGTTATTTAATGTTCGTCTTGTTTGAACTCCCTTATTAAAACTTCCTAGGATACTATCCATAGGATGTGAACTCTTATATTTCCATTTCTTAGAGTTCCTAGGCTCATCATTATCTGATGAACTCTCAATTTCCTCAAATGATTCAGAATCAAGATTGGTTCCCCCTGAGCTTGACTCTGGGGTTATAGCTAAAGTTGGTACAACTTTAGTTACAATATCTTGATCTGGGTCCAAATTTATAGCATCATCAGTTATAACTTCAGTTTCCTTTTCCTTGTTTTGAGAAGTGACATTCGTATCATCAACAATTGTCTCAGTTCTCTTCTCAAGATCATTTGCGGATTTATCAAATTCATCATTGATTCCTTCAATAACTTCTTCATCGACTTCTGGTAAATCATCCCTTGAAAGGCAAAAGTCGGGATCATTCATGTCTTTTTCCTCTTCAATCTGTTCAACTTGTTTAGGCACATTATCTTCATTAAATACAACATGAACACTTTCTTCTATGCACAAGGTTCTTTTGTTGAAAACTTTATAAGCTTTACTATGATTAGAATAACCAACAAACACAGCTTCGTCACTTCGTGGATCAAATTTTCTTAAATTACTTTTTCCATTATTATGGACAAAACATTTACTACCGAAGCAACGAAGATGAGTTATATATTGGGTTTTCTCCCTCTTAAAATTTCATAGGGAGTCTTTTTGAGAATTGGTCTAACCATAGCTCTATTGTGCACATAGCATGCAGTACTAATGGCTTCGGCCCAAAAGTTCTTAGGAAGGCCACTACACAAAAGCATAGTGCGGGCCATGTCCTCTAGTGTTCTATTCATACGTTCAACAACACCGTTTTGTTGTGGGGTTCGTGGTGCAGAAAAGTTATGTCCTACACCATTCTCCCTACAATATTCTATAAAAGTTTGGTTATCAAATTCTGTGCCATGATCCGTACGAATGGAAACTAACTTCTTATCATACTTGTTTTGGGCAAGCTTCATTAGTACTACAAACTCATCGAAAGTTTCATCTTTAGTAAATAGAAAGATAGGTCATACATACCTTGAGTAGTCGTCGACTAGGACGAATACGTACCTTGATCCACCACGGCTTCTGACTTTCATAGGTCCACACAAATTCATGTGTACCAACTCAAGTGGACGTTCTGTACTTACTACTCGTTTTGGTTTGAATGAAGATCTAACTTATTTACATCGGGCAAATGAGTCACACATCTTGTCTTGTTCGAATTTGATTAAAGGGTAAACCCTCAACTAAATTCCACAATTTGAGTTTCTTTAAAATTTTTGGACTAATGTGTGCAAACCTCTTATGCCACAAGCATGAATCATCTACAGTAACTTTCATGCACGTAAAGAAACTTGTAGTAACTTTATTTAAATCAATCATATACACGTTCCTTTTACGCGGACCTTCTAGAATAACATTGCTAGTACTTTCAATTATGATGCGACAAACATTTGAATAAAAAACTATTTTATTGCCTTTGTCACATAATTGAGAGATACTTAGCAAGTTATGTTTAAGACCATCTACCAGATAGACATTATTAACAGCATGTGAAGGAGATATACCAATCTTACCTACACCGATTATTTTGCCCTTCTTGTTGTCTTCAAAAGTGACATTTCCACCGTCAAAGGGCTCTAGTGAAAGAAAAATATTCTTATTTCCGGTCATGTGTCTCGAACAACCACTGTCGAGATACCATAGGTTGTTTTCTTTCACTATTATCTGCAAGGAATTAAATACAGCTTTTAGGTACCACGCTAAGTTGGGTCCTTTGTGGTTAGTAACTATGTATATTTGATCCTTCCTAACCCATACCTGTTTTACAATTCTTTTGGTCTTAACATAGGGTATTCTAGGTTTATTATAGTACGTTCTAGGTTTTCTATTATCGTGATGCACACTAGGTTTGAATGACTGCTTTTGATTCACATTTGCTTTAGATTTTGAAGGTATAGATGTGTAATCGAAGGCTATGTCATAAAACAATCTGAACTCATTATTTCTAAAATCTTCACGTTCAGGTTCAGACACATCAATACTAGACACATCATGTTCTTTAACAAAATCAGTTTGATTTTTGTTGTCGTTGACATATTTAACGCAATTCTCTTTAACATGACCCTTGTGACCACAATAATTGCAAATCAAATATTCTGAAAGATTGACATACTTCCTGCTTCTGAAATCACGGTCAGAAGGAGTGGATTTGCACTTATCATGGTCTCTACGACTATAACATTCATGTCCTAGACCCATCTTCACGTTATTGTTAGACTGTTCGGTAAGGAAGTTTAAAACTTTCTGATTTCCTTCCCATTTATCATGAACTTTTCGTGCATGTAGGAGCGATTGCTTCAAAGACTGAATTTCTTTTTCACATATCGAATGGTCTATATTCGAGTCTTTGGAGGGATTGTTCTTTTTAAAGTTTTCACGAAAATCATTAAAACGTTTGTTCAAGATAAATTTCTCCTCATTATGTTGATATTTGGCTTGGGAGAATTATTCAGCCTCTATATCTTTCAATTGCTGAGAAAGAAAAGAGTTTTCTTTCTTGTGATCAATGATAGCAACTTCCTTTGCCTTAGCTTCAGATTTTAAAAGCTCATTGACTTTCTTCAATTTTAAAGTTATAGCCTCATTAGCTATAACTTTGGCTTGAAGATGTTTAATGTTGAGTTTTAACTCTGAGATTATAGCTTCATTAGCTATAACTTTAGACTCAAGAACTTCTTTCTCAACATTTGTCATGTCTGAAGTTGTAGCCGAAGTTGCCATAACTTTAGATTTGAGCTTTTTAGCTTTGGCCTTTAGAAGTTGATTTTCCTCAGCAATGTCAAGAATTTGTTCCTTACGTTCTTTTAACTCAAGACTCTGCTCATGACAATGATTTAAGGTTTCTTCAAAATACTTAATTAAAGACTTCTTAGACAATTTCTTAACTTGCTTTTTAAGTTCAAGATGACTAACCTCTTCATCATCTTCTGAATCTGGTTCTGATTCTGAATTGCCGACAAGGCATATCTCAGATTTGCTCTCATTGTCGCTGTCAGAAATTAGGTCAAGACTGACGTTGCTCAGACATAGGTTGGCAACTTCTTCTTCCTCTGACTCATCGTCTTCTGTGTCGAGATCTTCCCAGCAATAAGCCATCATCACTTGCTTGAATTCCTTCTTTGTTTTGTCTCGTTGATTTTTGTCGTCGATTTTCTTCCAGGTAGGGCAATCCTTAATCATATGATCATTGTCCCCACACTTGAAGCAACCACGACTTGAGATAGACCCTTTTGACTCGATTGGCTTCTTATAAGATTTGTTAGTGTTATTGTTTAACGTTTTTCCTTGTTTTTTATTAAAGAAAGTTTTCTTAAAACGTCTAGCAAATAACACTGTTTCATGTTCAAGATCTGAATCTTCTTTTTCACTAGACTCGGCTTGTAAAGCCACTTTCTTACTATTACTATTGTTTGCCTCATCCTCATCAAGAGTAAACTCGTGAGCCATTAGAGTTCCGAGTAGCTCTTGATAAGATAGGTTAGATAGATCTTTGCATTCCTCAATTACCGTCACCTTAGGTCTCCATCGTCTAGATAGACTTCTAAGGATCTTTCTAGCAATTTCCTCGGAGTCAAAAGTTTTGCCAAGATTTTTCAATTCATTAATGATACTAGAGAAGCGAGTGGACATGTTATCAAGCGATTCATTTTGCTCCATAGAGAACAATTCGTATTTTTGCATTAATAATGCAATACGTTGCTTTCTGACAACAGTTGTTCCCTCATAGGCTAACTCTAGACCATCCACTAGTAGAAAAAACTCCTACGGTGGCGGTCCTAAATGACTATTTGTGGCGGTTTTTAAAGGTTTTGGGTCCGTCGTATATCACGGGGTCGTATATGCTTTGTGGCGGTTCTACAACCGCCATTATATCCCACCTACAGCGGCGGTTATGGAAGAAAACCGCCACTACAGACTCATATAAAACGACGATTGTGAGCTGAAAACCGCCATTATAAGTCACCTACAGTGGCGGTTATGGGACAAAACCGCCATCATAGAAGCATATAAAACAACGGTTGTTTGACAAGAACCGCCACAGTAGGTGTATCAATAATATCATTACACCACTACATATCCTCTATAACAACGGTTATTATTACAGAACCACCACTAAATATAATTATAACGTCATTTAATAATACAGAACCGCCACTAAATATAATTATAACGTCAGTTATCGATACAGAAACACCACTAATGGCGACACTATTATTTCTTTTAGGGAAAAATATTTAATCTTTTGACGTCGATTCTAAAGAAACCGTCGTAATCATTATATATATATTTTTTTCGAAACAAAAATTCTACGGAAACTTCAGCAGCACCTCGCCTTAAATTTAATAATTCCAAATATTATACGATCAAAATGAGACCTGTCAATAGAAATGTAACCACATTTATAGTATTCCTAACAATGCAAGTCCAACAAGGTTACATCATTATTGCCAATGATACATCCAAGCATTTGTAACTTCGAACTACACGCATTAGTTGATAAACTAATTTACAAGGTCTCTAAACATTTGGTAGCCCACTCTTCCTTGATCTCATAAATATCGCCATTTGACATGGTTGATTCTGCCATAAACTGTAGGTAACAAATAGAACAATTAGTAAAGGGTATAAATCTACAACTACATAAATAAACCATACCAAGAACGGAAATAAGAAATACCTTCTCAAAATCTTCTTCTTTACTCCTCAAAAAGTAAAAAGTTATGTTATACATCCATTTCATGACATAATAACCACACTCGAAATCATTTGGTTGTTGAGGACACTAAAATTTGTAGAAAAGAATATGAAATTAGTTATATAACATAAAAAATGTAAGTATAATTTAAAGTTATTCGTTGTTACAATATCTAACGAACTCATACGTAAACTTACCACGATGTCATCTTTTATGATGATTTTATTATTCTTTCTAGCGAAATTACGTCTTCCGCCTTGAGCGCAATGTAAGAACCAAGCATTTTAGTCGTCCTTTTATGTCCAATCTCTTTGTTCTTTTTTGGTCCGAATCCAAAACATAAATAGTGTTTAACCCCAAGCATGTAACAATCAACATCCAATGGTGGCTATGTATACACATATAAGTTCATAGTTAGAGTTATTATTAATAAACCATAAATTATTAAAATATTAAATTAAAACAAATAAAATTACCCCTCTTGAAATGCACCCATGATATAATTCTTTTGATCCTGAATCTTCCACACACGTGCAATATAATCTTCACTTTGTCGCCCCTTATGCATATATTCGCAAAGTTTCACCGGGCACATATATCCGATTACTTTTGTTGCTTCACTTTCAGTAGCACATTGATATAAGAAACTACATCAATCATATTAACGAACAATAATGAGTAAACGAAGAATGCTACATTAATGAACAAGTAAGAAAAGTCCCAGCAAAGTCCTAACAGATTAAATAATAGAAAGGTTTACATATAATGCATACCTTCCCCAAATTTGAAGCATTCCAACATTTAGCCACTGATTTCGCAACATCTGCCTAATCTCGACAACAGTAAAAATGCTCCTGGTGCTACCTTCTTTGTAATTATAAACTGACTCATCTATCACCATCTCGATTGTTGCATTTTCGGACAAGGAACACAACTTCTCTTCTAAAGAGCGACAAAAATAACCTAATTCCCAACCTCTTCCGCACTAAGAGGTATAAAGTCGTATTGTTCTTCATCACATGATGCCTTATTATGACCTTTTACCATGGCCTTTTCAAAAGACTTAGCATTCATGATAAAAATAAGTTAAATTGTACTCATCCACGATATAGCTATTAATTAGTATTAATATAAGAAATGATGATACTTACTTGCTTTTGAAATTTATTAGCGGACTCCCTTGTGTCTTTGGATTTGTCTTTTCTCTTAGGCTTTCGAGTTTTAGAATTTACCTTAATAATCAACGAAAAAACATAGACGACCTAGAATTAGCACATTAGTAATAGAATTAAGAAAAGATAAGAATTAGCACAAACTATAGATATTTCTGTGTACTTAATTACCTCCTTGTCTTCTAATAAAATCAATGATTTAGGCCATTGAGCAAAACTACCCTCTGCATCACCTACCATTGTGAATCCAGTCCACGGCAACGGAAGTGGTACATCACCACGTATGACTTTGTCGATGGAAACATGAGTATTTTCGATGGTTAATGGTTTGTTATGTACCATTTTACCTTCTGCCAATGGTAAAACCATTCCTTCAGCAACAATGGTCAATTCCTCGTTCACATGTACAACCAATCGACAACGAACAGATTCCTACGTTCATTAACATGAAGGGGTGCCATAGGCTGGAAATGAGGGAGGGGTAACCGGAAAAGGGATGTTCCAAGCATTGTCTCAATTAGTAACGATTGGTTTTGAACTGTCAACTCATGAAATTAGTTTGTAAAAGTAACCTTAAGTTAGCATTTTGTGAGTCTTAACTTGTGTAGGCAGGTTTCAGTCATAGCCCAGGCCATCCTCAAAAAACATCCTAGGTAGGTGACTTCTATAACTATTGTTTTAATAATAAGAACAACAAACAGAAGCAACAACAACATCAAGCAACCTGACCTGGTGGTTCATTCATCGTTATGATATAGCTTTCACATACTAGTAATAGCTTTCATACTGTACCGAGATATACAAGAAGCTCAATAAAAACATCGGAAAATTCACATGGTACCCTCGAGGTTTGCCATTTTGCACGAAATACCCAAAATTTTGATCTAGAAAATTTTAAGAGATCATAACTCATGTTTACGAGATCAGAAAGTGACGATTTTTTTTTCAAATCGATCGTCTTTCCAAGTACTACGATTTGAAAAAAAAAATTGTCGAGTTCGGAATTCGTAACCAAGAGATATGCTCGCTCAAAGTTTGTTCGGTCAAAAAAACTTTAACATGCAATAACTTCTAGCTACGGGATCCAAATACAATAATTTTTTTTTTCAAATCGTAGTTCTCGGAAAGATGATCGATTTGAAAAAAAAAATCTTCTCTTTATGATCTCGTAAACACGAGTTATGACCTCTTAAAGTTTTCTAAATCAAAATTTTGGGTATTTCGTGCAAAATGACAAACCTCGGGGGTACCATGTGAATTATCCGTAAAAAAATTAATTAATAAGTAAATAAGGTGGTAATATTACCTTTAGTTCAACAAAAGGGTCAATCTGATGAGTAGAATGACAACTACTTTGATCTATTCGATGCGGTGATGGATCCTTAAATGAATCTCCAGTATTAAAATCTAGGTGAGACGTTTTTTCCATCATTTCCGCCCATTTCTTCTCCATCATCACGCTCACCTCATCCATGGTTTCCCTTTTAAATTCCTCCTTTGCTTCCTTCTTTACCTTCTCAATAAGCAATTGCATTTCATCTTCAGAATATTTCTTTCCGTTAGTATTTCGGCTCGTTGGTCTTCCAAAATAACTCTGGAGACCAACAAAACCTCCGACTCCTCTTGTTCTACCATTGTGTTCCGCCTTTCCTAATGCTTTGACCAATGCATCTTCGAGTCTTGTAGGAACAAACTCTCCTTTTCCTTCCAATGTTTCTGAGAGTATAGTTTAAAAAGTCTCAAATTTATCGAGTATCACTTGAGATGCACAAAAACTTCTATCAGCTAGCGTATTAGTTGAAACAAGGACATTCCAAGATCAGGAGGAATTGAACCAGCAGGTAATAGATTATTAGAAAAATGTAAAGTAAACAAAAAAGGAAGCCAAGAGCAAATATTTATTTGAATTGAACCCATAAAAGCAGTACTATAAAGATCAAGTATCTGAATGCTAGAACTATACTCCAAAGAATCTGTGATATTCCCAGAAAGCTGCAAATTTCTAAGTGGCAAACTAATCGGCTTAAGTATACATGTCTAGACATGAATAGAAAGCTCAAAATTTCTAAGTACCATAAATATCAAGTGTTTGGATGACTAAGTCGCAGGCTAATCTTGAATTATACAATCCAGCCAATCAGAAATAAAAACACTCAATCCAGTCATTTTGCTTTCATGGTCCATATTAGCTTGTTGGACTTTGGTGCTTGCCAATTGTGTTAAGAAAAAGCCTCTAAATGCTTAGATTCCTACAAAACATAGCAAAAACAAGCAATGCACCTCGAACACGTAATTAGCTCATAAAAATACTAAACAAAGTGTAGTAATCATGTAAAATCGAGCTAAATTAGGGAGTAATATCATATAAAAACTAGACATATCACATCATAAACTCGAATAATATAAGTATTGAACATGAAAAGATGACTTCCTGAACTTGTAGAATTAATTTTAAATATTTTACTTATTTGTTTATCTTTTTAGTTTAGATATTTGTAATTAGAGGTGTGATCAAGCCACTTTGAGCTCGATTTTGAGCGGGCTTGGAATTGAATCGGAAATTTGAGATCAAGCTCGGAACGCTCCGGACTTAAAAAGTTAAAGCTCGGAAATCGGCTCGAGCTCAAGTAAATCATTATATCTTTACTTTTTACACTTCTAAAATCATACTAAAAAGTAATCATATTTAAATATTTGAGCTAGAGTTGACTCGAAATTGGCTTGGATTTGGTCAAGTTTTGAGCTAGAGTTGACTCGGGATCGGCTTGGATTTGGTCAAGTTCGACTCGAAAGCAGCTCAAAATCAGTTTTGAGATATTTCGAGCCGAGTTTTTATCGGGCTGTTTTCGAGGGCTCTACGATTCGGCATAGATCATTGTCACCCAAAACTGTATTGAGTGAAGTGGTTTAATCCAGTTGTCAAAAAAAAAAAAAAAAAAAAAAAATTAATAATGGGAGCAAATTTATTTTTCAAAAATTGTGTATGCAAAATTGAAAACAAAAAAAATGAAAATTTAAGGAGTCCAGAAGATCTAAAACATGTTAGGTGAAATGACATAAAGTTTACAGGTTAAAAGCCCAAATAAATCTAAGCACGTAATAATTTGATTATTTGAAGGAAAATGAAGGTAAGATAACGGAAGTTGAATACGGGTCCTTATAGCTACATAACAATAATTTGAGTCAAGATTCTCTCCATTTTCTAAAAGAAATGGAGAGGTAAGTTTCTTTCGATGGTTCGGATGTAATTTGGGATAGATCGGATGGTTGTGAATACACTTGAATAGGAAAATATAATATGAGTGTATTAGAGAGAAAATGGAGAGGATCCTGTTAAGAATTGAAGGGAGAATGCCTCACTGTACATTGAATAGAAAAATATAATATGAGTGTATCCGGCTCTTCCCAAAAAATGGGGATGCTTGTTATGTCTCTGAGAGGCTCGAGCCTTTGCACTTTTTTCCTACCATTTGGTCACATATAATTTGGTGTCACTATAAAAATTACTTCTTTTCAACAAAACGCTAAATTATCTTACTATTACATTAATCAATACTTACTAAGAAGCTCTTATCCATGCGTTGCTTTTTAAACTCTTCCCAAACATCTGCCGTGATTTGATCATATTTACCAACAGGAGTATCACCGACTGCTTTTCCATCCTTCTGTTTCATGGTCTTGGTAATGTAAATGCGTGTTAATGTACACCTGAATTCCTTAAATGCTTTTGACATAATCTTCATAACATCCTTTTTATTCGTGTCATCTTTAATTTTCCACGTGATCTGCAGCAGAAAAATAAAAAACAATATCGGAAAGATACAATAAATTCCATACAAAAGCTCATGAGCAAGACAAGAAATAAACACTTATAGTGTCAAATTTGTTATTTTATACCTTTGCTTCTTTCCAAATTGTTTCTTTTTCGCCACGTGGTACCTTTCTCCAATCATTGTATGTGATCTTGATATTTCGAACTAAAACGCCCATGTTAGTGACAAATTTCGCATGGTACTCTCCCACTGGCTGACCACTAGCTAGCACCAAAACGGACACGGACACGGACACGGACACGACACGGACACGTGATACGGCATCTCGTGAAATTTAGGACACGGGACACGGCATTTAAATATAATAAAAAATATATTTTATAGTTATAAATAACATACAATTTTATTTTTGTATTAGTATTTGATATTAAATGTAAATAATTGAGTGTAAAACTTGACTTTAAATATAATTTAGTCTCATTTTCCACCCAAACTCATCTTCTAATCAGTTTTCCCACCCAAACTAATCTTCTAATCAACCTCTACTAGTCTTTCAATCTCAGATTCCTTATTTATAGGTGTCCGTGTGTCCGTGTGTTCGTGTGTCCGACACGGGACGGCTGATTAGGAGAAGTGTCCGTGCTACCTAGGCTGACCATACTCATTAAATTCAATATGTAGGTTTTTTGAATTTACTTCTTTTAAGTTCTTTCCAGTTGTTACGCCTTTTGTGTTTTGCTCCAAAATAGAGTCGTTGATCTCATTTTCACTCATCTAAACACAATATATTTTGGTATGGCTCCGATGAAAGGTGTGCTCACTGTTGTGGAATATTGATGTTACGTATCTTTTTCGTCCATTTTTGGCATGAATATAATATCTCTTCTTTTGATATCGAAGTGCATAATTTTAGCATATACTTCCAGTGAAATGTGTAGATTGTTGCAATATTTTAGCATATACTTCCAGTGAAATGTGTAGATTGTTGCAATGTGGAGTATCGGAATGTATTTATACTTTTTCCGACGCTTTTCACTTTGATCAGTGAAATGTGGTATAACCATCTCGTATAGAATGTCTGTCTGAGAATATGCTGCAAAGTGCCACTGCCAAGTGCCAACTGCAGAAATTGTCATAATTTAATGCTTCATAATGACATTTGTAATAAATTCATAAAAGTAAAACTGGTCACCGAAGCGAGGACCTTGAAATTTGAAATCGTTAAGTTGAATGGCGGAAACACAAGCCAAACACTTTGGCCAGTCATACAAAAACTAAACTGCTTGTACACACGTACACAACTTCGCAGAAGTGTTCAACTGAACGATTATGTTTATATAGTTTGACAATCTTCCCGGGTGACATTTCACAAAAAAAAAAACTGAAACAAAAAACTTCTCCGCTGTGAAAGCAAATCACAATCGTCCAAAATTTTTAATCGGCCAAACCTGCAAAAGTCAAAATTCAAAACATAAGCTTTTCGACAGATTAAAAAAGTATGAATAATACATAACATTTAAACGAAAAAACCGAAACAACAGCATTGGAAAAACCATAAAAGCAAACCATTGTAACAATCTAACCACACGAAATTTCATCATGTTACATGCTAAATTGAATGAAACTATGCAGCATGAAGTCAAGTGTTCTAAGATCAATGACCAGTATATACTCGATCATATGTTTAGAATAAACCAATGCCACAGGTTGAGAATACTAACATGCCACATATTAAAAACACATCAGAGAACCAAATTTTCAAGTCAGTACAACTGTACAAGTCTACTCTAACAGCATTTACTGTCTTACAGTTCACAAAAATTATCATGATAAGAAAGTTTATAAAATGATCCAGGCCGTCAAATTGAGACAAGCCATCAGGCATCATACAGCGGTACAAAAATCAAATAAGCTACTGTAGCATGGTTTTTTAAACATTAGACAGGGCTGGGTGAAAAGAGTATTTTTTCATGTGACTGAACAGTGACGTAGCAAAGGAACTATAATGGTGACGGGAAATCATTTTTCTCACTCACCCTCCAAAACACTTTCCCATAGAGTAGACCATAAGGAACGGGTCCAAAAGCTCTTGAATCCCTGGAGTCATATATATTATCTCCTTGAATCCATACATGGCCCTTTGGCACCTATAGAAAAAATGGTACATGTAGAATATCAAACTAAGGAAAGCCTAATGAAACGCACACTACATATTGACATACAACATTACAGTGAAAAAAAAAACCTTGGTTTTATAAAGAGATCCAAAAAATCAAGTTTTAATAATACAACTGAACATTTTGAACTAACCATTTGCCTCTTTTCAGACAGACTAGAGGGTTCTAAGTTTCTAACAGTTCCTAAACTCAAAAACTGACAACATATCATCTACATTCTTTAAACATACAAATTACACATGAATAGTCTCAGCCATCTAAATACCAGGGCATTCAACAGTTAACACTAAATACGCAAAGCAGCAAGCTAGTTCCGGCATTCTTTTCTCTAAGGTTTTATGCGACATAATAGGCCCACATAACGATTGCATTAAATAGGCTATTGGCTATAAATCTAAAGAACTCTGAAGACATAATAGAAGACCACTGATGTCCACTTACAATAACAGCAAGATTCCCAAAAAAAGTCGAGAGGTAGAAGTTAATAAATTTCATTGTATATAATGTCATACAAAAACCCATACCTAGCTTCGGCTGCCATTTTTCAGTTACTACAAGCCCATGACTATAAAGATCAGAATATTATAATATGAATATAAGCACAATACCATTGATTCAACACCATTCGATGAAGTAAAAAAAAACTAGACCAATATAACTACTCATATAGTCATATAGAGTAGATCATGGGATAAATTCAAAGTTCAAAGTGATGACGTTTACCAATAAAAAAGGCTATTCAAACTTTTAGTAAGAATATGATCACCCCGTGTTTAACTAATTGGGAATAATAAGCATAAAAGAGAAACCGTCATATACCACAACAGTCTTGGATTGCTCACTGTTCTTAGGATCAACAAGAAATGTAACACTATCACCCGCCTGAGCAATCAATCGCTTTGTAATAACTTTCCTCGGACATTCCGGTGACCGAACAATGACGATATCCCTGGGAACAGTTTTCCCAAACCTTGGCGATATAAGGTCAACGAAAACAATATCACCGGAGACACCCATTGTTGGAAGCATGCTTGCACCTGGAGCCTTAAGACAATCAAGAGATGCAACGATAAAATAAAACATCAAATCAACATTTTTAGAAATTATATAAGAAATACGTTGCGCCAAGAGGGAAAAAAGAAAGTATACATAAACAATGTCGCAAATGTGATTGCGAGTGACATAGATGCCGCAAAAGAGTTGAAGCTTCTTTTGCAAAGGTTCGCCATTGCTGGAAACTTCTTAGTATCATTTTTTTTCAATATATTGAAGTACACATCTACGACTTCATAGCCTAGCGGTCAGATAGCCTAGCGGTCAGAATCTGAGAGTTCCTGAAACATAAAATAAAAACTATCAACCACCTGTAATCTCACGTGGGCAAGGGTAAAGAAACTACAACACAAAGTTGGTTAATTCATCAGAATTCGCACAAGGACAAATTACCTTTCAAGTATCAGCAAGACCAATCGACTGAATATTCAAACACTACTAAACCAGGAGTTTAGGACACAAGACTATAACGATAGCGCAATCAATTGAAAGGGTCATGCATTCTCCTAGCTCAGAGTGTTGGCAAGGATATCAATCCCGCCTATGTGTGACAAGATTAGGCTCGTATATAAGCAACCTGACCCCCATTAGCATTACTGCATTTCAGTGGTTATTTCTTGATGACCCATATATATATATATATATGAGGTGGGATCCGGTGAGTCCATCTAAATATTTGAGTCCGTGAGTCCAGCAAACAATATCACAGAATGTACTAAACAATATCACTGATTATACTAAACAATATCACGAAAAAAAACAAAACAAAAGGGTTAAAAATATTGTATGTCATATTACTCGCCGTCGAGAACGGCCACCCACCCACCATTACCGGCGACATATTCAAGTACCTAGATGACACAATTAAAGAATCATCCACCATCGATGTCACCCATTTATCTCATGTTTTCTGTCCAATCTCCATATTTCTCCACTCATACACATTACTCCTCGGAGCTCACACCACCGCGCAGTCGCGCACCACCACCAATCACAATAAAATTTGTCTTCGTCATTGTTAAATTAAAGGTCTCGTCGTCGGCTATGAAGAAGAATGACGGAGGCTAAGATGCTAAGTAGAGAGGTCCCATGAAACGCCAATAATAGTGATGTGTTAAAAGGTAAGGGAGAGAGAATGATAGTGTATATTAGAGGTTCGGTATTGGAATCGATTGGTGTGAAAAAAAATATGAGAAAAAGAAGTTTGTAATTGTAGGTAAAATTTGTTCATCAGTGGTGTGATATTGTTTAGTATAACTTGTGATATTGTATCATGGACTCACGGACTCAAAAAGATATGGTGGACTCACATGATCCTAATTATATATATATATATATATATCAATCAACCAACAAATTTTTAAAAACAAAATTAAGATAACCATAATTATATCAACCTATACTAATTAGTCTTTCACAAATTCTCATTGGTGACGGGGCGACCTGTCGCAAGCCCCCTCACAAAGAGCAAGTGAGAGTTAAGCTTGTGACGGGTCGCCCCTAGAGAGTAACACTTTGGGATCTCAAACACCCATTTCAATTGCTTGACAAAAACGTCAAATCCCGTAAACTAGTAAACTACACTTTCCTCCGTCTTAATCATTTGTTTAATTTTTATTAAAATACTCCTTACAAATAATAAAATATGTAAACAAACGATTGGTGGATGAAAGGAATAACAAACAACTATTGTATTCTTATAAATTGTTTTGAATTACTTGACTATCAATTGATTATATATATATGAATGGCAACACAAAAAAATGAGTAACCAAATGATTTCATAAAGATATAAGAGTGACAACATTCCATAATATCATGAGAATCCATAGAATTGATTAACAAAATAAAGGGCAATCAAATCAAAGCAACAAAATCAATTTGATGCATACTATATAAATCATAAGTATTAGATGATGATAGGTAACCAATTCAAAAAATAAATCGTAAGAGACGAAATGAGGAAAAGCATTGGTGACTATGGTGAGTAAACTTACCAATATCAAATGTCAAATGTCGCAGTGGTCATAAAATATTAGAACCCCAAATGGGTTAAATGGGTCTAGTCGTTTTCGTGTTTGAGACGGCTTGGTCTAAACTGAGTTGGGTTCGGGTTGGGTTATAGTGGGCCGGGTGGGTCAAATTCGGTCTTGAGTTCGAGTGTTGGGTCGGGTCATTTTGGATTAGGTTAGTTTTGTTAGGTCTAGTCAAACTTATGATTTCCAAGTATGTAAAAAAGGTAAATGGGAACATCGAAGTGGATGAAAGGAAGAAAAATTTATAAAACACCCTTATTCCCGAAATTTTGCCGTCGCCGGGTCAATTATTTAGAGATAATGACCAGTATGCATTTGCGGTTAGATTTGGGTGTAGATTGGGGACAAGTCGGATCTAATGGAGTTATGGGAGTTCTAGAGTTCATAATACGGGTATGAGTGGACTCTTCTTATCTTAGCCCAGTTGCATGCTTTGGGACTTTGGAGGATGTGTGTTGGGCCATGTTAATTTGGGCCACAATATGATTGTTTAAGCGTTGGGGTTAGACCAAAAAAA
>JAIUZE010005583.1:0-43083 GCA_022085475.1 Heliosperma pusillum
AAACTACTCACACATGGTAAGGGAAATCAAACAAATAGAGGCAAGAAGTAGTGAAATAAACATAGTGCTATGAGATGAATAACTATAACAATCAAATGATAAACAATAAACTAGAGATGAAATTAAATTGCATAAACAACAAAAAGATGAGAAATTTATACCAACAAGCTTTGTATTAGTGAATAGGGAGAATGTCTTCAACCCAAAATCCTCAATACAAACCCAAAACTATGCTAATTTCACTAGGAAAGAGTAGATCTACCAACTTGAAATGAGAAATTAAGTTTAATTAGGGAACGATTAGGAGAGTAATTAGTACTTAATAGAGGTTACAAATATCTAGGGTTTTGTGCTAAGGGGATATTAAAAGCTGCTTACAAAATAATAGGGGGAGGGTATATATAGGTATCTCGAAATTAAGGAAGAAATTAGAAGAAGAGGGCGAATTTTCAGTGTTGTGTTCCAAGCCGGTCGACCGGCCGCCGGTCGTTTGGCCGGCTGGGAGAACAACAGTAGCTTACTTCTCTTTGTCTTCAAATGCTTCAAAATCCTTCTAAGTATGGAGAATGTGTGTCCTGGCCGGTCCCCCACCGGCCTGGAGCACAAATGACTTCCCAAATGCCTACTGATGTAGTGCAGGCCGGGTAGGTGACCGGCCGCCGGTCGACCGGCCGCCGGTCGACCGGCCGGCACTACCTGACCAATTCTTCCACTCTTTCTTTCTTCATTCTTTGTGGAGATGAGGTCTAGGCCGGGTAGCCGGCCGCCGGTCAGTAGGCCGGCCTGCACCACCTGGGCATGCATTCTTCACTTCTTCGTCTCATCTTCGAATCCTGACTCATGCAAGACCCTTATGCTCCGATTTCTTCATTTCCGCCTTAATTCCTACAAATTAAGATGACATTCATAGCACGGGAAATCGAGAAGCAAAATGCAATCAAGGGCACGCAAATTCGTGTAAACGGACCAAAATGAGGACGAAATTGAGGGAAAAATGTGACTAATTAAATGCTTATCAAAATTCCCCACACTTAAGACTTACTCGTCCTCGAGTAAGTAAACAAAATTCGAGACCCATAAGTACCCTTATTCAACACTACACTAATACTAAGGCTACAACCTAAACTACTAATAATATCCGACGGTAGGCAATTAACGGGCCTCCTCCGTCCCTTCAACTCACAACGAGATACTCATGAGGTAGAGTACTTCCTTGCAACGCAAGTAAGGGCTTGCTCAAAATTTCGACGCATCCAAATGAAAAACACGTAAGAACACGACAAAGATGCATCTAACAAAAGAAAAATCACATGCCTCATCCATGTGACGGAGATATCTAAAAGGAAAACCGTCTAAATAATGCACGATCCTTGTAAGCCACTAATATCATAAAGCATGGAAAAATATTCGCCTCCTAGCGGTGCAAGTCTAATGATTATTTTGAACCCCGTCTACTATTTGCTTGGCCAAAAGCGATAAGATGGAAGATGGAAATGAAATCCTCGTGACGTTATTAAGCACAATAGCATATGGAATTCACGTTTCTCAAATAAATGAGACACAAGGGTCGTCCCGTCTCACTATGCAACTTCAAAGGCAAATGATTCAAGAAGGATAAAAGGAAAATGAGATTTGAGTCTAAATGCTTGCAAAACTTTTCATTTCACACTTTGCTTTCTTTTTCTTTTTCTTTCTTTTTTATTTGCATTTTGGTTTGCAATTTTTGGCATAAAAGCACACGGTTTCCGTCAAGGACATGCGGTCGGAACCAACAATAGGGGTATCCCCTACGTAGTGGCATCGAAAGGGGGCCTAGATATGGGCCCACTAGAATCCCTAGAAGTTCCGTTTTGCACTTCCTCGACGAAAACAAGAAAAGATGATAATCGACTCAATATTTTCAGCTTGTTTGATTTGTTTCCTTTGTTGAGCAAATTTGGAAGAACAATGAATCATGGTTGGTTGCATAGCAAGAACGGTCACCTAAGAATCCTTTCTACCATCGGAATATTCACATCAATTGAGGTTGTCGAGGTGGAATAAGCGCAAACTCGTGACTCGGCATTAGTAGACGGGTTAAAACTCACTAAAAATGCACAACCCAGGGCGTCTAAAATTCCACGATTAAGATGAACACTTTATGAATAAAAAAGTAGCAACAAGGGACTATGCACATTCAACAAGTTTTCCAAAAAGACAATTATTAAAACATTTTTCTAAATGCAACTATATGCCATGATGCAATCTAGCATATATACAACCTAAATGCACATGCTCTAACCGACTATATGACACATAAGCTAATGCTATCTCCTAACAGCACACAAGCGGCACACACGCCTATCAACAAAATTCACACCATCGTCATCAACACATCCCGTCCTCAAGTAAGAAGGAAAGGAGATAAAGGAGAAGAGAAATAGGAAAGATCTCACCAAGACGTCTTCGTTTTCCCTTTTTCTTGCCTCTTATGATGTGGGGTGCACCTATGGATGGAGATAGGAAGAAACACACGGCAATATATACAAAATAAACTATATACAAACTAATCTAAACATATATTTTTTGGAAAATTTTCAAATTTTTCGATTTTTAGGCATTTTTCAACTTTTTTCAAAAATCAACGATATATACAAAAGAAATAAATCCTCCCCACACTTAAGTCTTACTCGTCCCCGAGTAAGTGACTCAAATATGAAAGGAGGGAAAAAAGAAAAAGAAAACAAAACAAATTTTTGGGTTTTTCAATTTTTTTTTGGGAATTCCCTCCCCACACTTAGTATTTACATGGTGTGAGGGGTGAATTCAAAACAAATAACATGTTTTTGGGTTTTTTAAATATTTTGAAAAATAAAAACTTGTTTTTGGGGTTTTTGATTTTTGATGAATAATCACAATATGAACAATATATACAAGAGGGTTAGCTCTAAGTAAATGCATGAACTAAATAAAATTCCTAAAACTAAATGCAAAATGCTATAATACAAAGTCATGATCTAAGTAAATGCAAACTACGCTATATGCTAATCTCGAGTCTCGCTGCGGTGGTAAGGTGCATAAATGCAAGCCCCTCATGGGGGTACCTCCCGCAGGAAAGTCTAGTGTGCCATATCGGAGTCTCGTCGTGGCGGTAAAATGCATAAATGCACGCCCCTCATGGGGGTACCAACCACGGGAAAGTCTAAAAATGACACCAAACAAAATGCAACTATGCTATATGGATGCAAGGCTAACATGTGACGATATGTTACAAAATTAAATTCTAATGCAAGCTTAAATGGATGCAACTAAATGGATAATTAAACTAAGATATAATACAAGTATCTAAATGCATGCAAAAATATAAACATGATGAAGATTTGGATTAAAAGAGATCATACTCATGGGTTTACGGCCTCAGGAGTATCCAGTGAAATCAGAGGATGTAGTATCAAATTGGCCATGACTGACCTCTGCAAAAGACGCATCTACATCCCTGACTCCCGAACCAGAGCCGCCACCCTCCACAATCTCGAACCGGGGACCCATCCTGTCAAACCACTCGGCATTCTGAGCCGCAGTTTCTGGGTCCACCTCTTCCTCATCAACTACCAGCTGAGCAAAAACCGGCGCAGAAGAATAATAGTCTGGCTGAACATTGAAATCTCCGAACACCCTAGAACCCTGGTCATACCCGCCCTCTGGCCACATAAAATAGGACGGATGTGGGCCAACTGGCTCCCTATACCCCTCCCTACACCAATTATCGTAAGAAGGGTATTGGCCAAGAGCCAAGTCATAATACATCCTATCCATCCTCTGCGACAAAAGAGCTCTATCCCGAGCTTCCTCCTCTCGCCACTTAGCTGCCGCCTCTCTTTCCCTAGTCGCCGCCTCTCTCTCCGTAGCTGCCGCCTCGGAGGCCAAAGTCATATCGGCCATGAACTGGATCAAGGAAGGATCCAAAGGTGGGTAACTAGGAGTGGTGGAAGTGGATGCATCGGGTTGGGATGAATTAGGCCAAGGACGCCACTGTTGTTGATGATAAAAGGGGTTCATATAAGGCAAGGTGGTGGAAGTGGGCCCTGCTGCTCTCTCCTATATGTAGTGACGGGGGCAGTGGGATCTCGCCTAAATGCGGTAACTGGAGCTAGTTGATCTTCCGGGGTTTCTTCAGGTGGTGGAGGGTTCTCCTCCTCTAGGGGGAGAAGATAGTGCGCACTATCAGGAACCACTTTCATTGCCGCACTATTCGGGAGGGGAATAAAATTGACCCCTCGAATCCTCCAATACGTCTTCCCGACCTCAACTCTCTTCACTACCCACTCAAGCTTCTTTGAAATGTAATCCTCCGTCAACAAGGAGCATCCCCCCAAACACCTCAAATTTCGCTCATCTAGAGCATCTCTACAAAGAGCATGGGCAATCTTGGTAACAATCCCCCCTATATGGATACCGGTCGGGCTAAATGGGTCATTGGAAATTTTCTGAAAGTGGAGAGCGACATGGTGACCAATGTTGACCCCAAATTTATTCGGCTTTTGGAACAAGTAAGCCGCCAAAATCGAGAGCTCATCAGCCCGAAAATTATGACACTCCTCTCTCCCAAATAACGTCCAACCCATAAAACGGTGCCAAATCCTAATAGGGGCATTGTGGCAAGCATTTGCCGGCCTCTTAGACCCCTTCTCAAATTCCAATCCCGATATAGCAGTCCACACATCATTCACATTAAAGGTTTCGGGGACTTTATAAGTCTTATGAAATTTAACCCCCAAAACCTTGCAAAAATTTTCAAGGGGAATGCTAAAGGCAATATTCAAGAGGCGAAAAGATACCATTTTTACCATACCCGTGTTCCTATGACTAAAGGAACTTAAAAACTCCCATGTAAGACGGGGGTAACTACGGAAGTGTTGACCGTAAAGTTCCCCCATACCCAAACCCTTAAAAAGCTCAAGGGTGACCGTATCAAGACCGAAGTTTCGCATAGTATTCCGATAAATGAAGCGGGAGTGGGGGAGGTTTCTGCGTTTTAAACATTGAAACTTACCTCTCGCAATTTCGCTTACGAAGACGATATCGGGAAAATCGTCATCCGGACCCATACCCGCCGTAACTTGCTGAAGTCTAGCCTCCAACTCCGCCTCAAGCTGAGCCCTTGTTCTTTTCCTTGGTGGTTGTTGAGCCATGGTGATTTTTTTGTTGAATTAGTCAATCGAAATTTGGGGAAAAATTGGGGAAAAATGAGGTTTTTGAAGTGGGGGATGGTTTTATTGGATGTAGTGGGTTAATTGATGGGTTGAATGTTGGAGTGATGGAGTTTTGTGGAGATTTTAGTGAGTTTTTGTGGGTTTTTGAAGGTAGAAAGAAGAAGAATGGAGAAGGAACCAAGAAGAATGAGGGAAAGAATGATGCTCACGAGTTGTTTTAAGCCTCGGGTAGGGTTCTGGGCCGGTCCAGGCACCGGCCGCCGGTCGACTGGCCTGGAACCCAGTACAAAAATTCTGATTTTTAGGTTTTTGAGAATTTGGCGTGTTCAGGTGTTCCTGGCCGGTCGTCAGACCGGCCGCCGGTCCACCGGCCAGGAACACAGCTCAAAATATTCAAACTTCAAAATTTCAGTGATAATGTGCTCTGGGCCGGTTGTCAGACCGGCCGCCGGTTCACCGGCATAGAACTCAAGTCAAAAATTTGCAAAATCTCAACTTCAATGATAATGTGCTCCAGGCCGGTCGGCACACCGGCTGCCGGTCCACCGGCCTGGAATACCTGCAGTTCAATTCATCAAACTTCAAACTCACCTTCTGGAGTGCTCTGGGCCGGTCGGCACACCGGCTGCCGGCCTACCGGCCTGGAGCACTTCTCCTCTTCTCTCCTTTTCTTCAATTCACAATAAGAATCCCCAAGTTACCAACAATCTCGCTCAACCAACAAATTCCCAAAGACACGGTTTTGATCCAAACCCGACTACAAGTGTTTCAAACCTACCTAAAACTTCCTCCTAAAGACGAAATACCCGAGTACACAAAACCAAATCTTCACAACTACTCCTAATATGCATGCTATATACAAAAAATTGGTGGTTGTTGAGGGACTCCACCAAACCTATCAATTCACAAGAGATTACAAACAAGACTCCTCCTCGGGAAGTGGATCCCCAAGGAAGAGTACTTCCACCGTTCCTTTTTCATCTCCATCAAAATATCTTTTCACTCGATGCCCATTGACCTTGAAATTACCACCTTCTTCGCTCCAAAGTTCAAAAGCTCCATGTGGTGAAATGTCGATAACTTTGAAAGGACCCGACCATCTCGAGCGTAGCTTTCCCGGAAACAACTTGACCCGAGAATTATAGAGTAAGACTTGATCACCCACTTTTACATCTTTATCAACCAATTTGGCATCATGCCATTTCTTTGTTTGCTCCTTGTAAATCTTTGAGCTCTCGTAGGCATCAAGTCTTAATTCTTCAAGTTCACTCATTTGGAGAAAACGTAGCTCTCCGGCCATATCAATGTCAAAGTTCATTTCTTCAAGGCCCACCATGCCTTGTGCTCCAACTCGATTGGCAAGTGACAAGCTTTGCCATAGACAAGCTTGTAGGGAGTTGTGCCGAGGGGAGTTTTGAAGGCGGTGCGAAGGGCCCATAGAACATCCGGAAGCTTTTGAGACCAATCCTTCCTACCTTTGCTTGTGGTCTTCTCCAAGATGGCTTTTATTTGACGGTTTGAGACCTCTACTTGCCCACTAGTTTGAGGGTGGTAGGCAAGAGCGGTCTTGTGAGTGACACCATGGGAAGAAAGCAAAATCTTGAAAGTGCTCTTCCTAAAGTGCGAACCTCCGTCACTAATCACCACTCTAGGGGTCCCAAATCTCGGAAAGATAGTGTTTTTGAAAAGCTTGATAACAACGTTAGCATCATTTGTTGGGGTAGCAACGGCTTCAATCCACTTGGACACATAGTCCACCGCTACCAAAATGTACTCATTCCCACAAGAGTTGGGGAATGGTCCCATGAAATCAACTCCCCAACAATCAAAAAGCTCAATCTCAAGAATGTTTTGAAGGGGCATCTCATTTCTTTGACTTATATTCCCCGTTCTTTGGCATCGATCACATGATTTGACAAAGTAGTGGATATCCGTGAACATAGATGGCCAAAAGAAACCACCTTGTAACACCTTTGCAATGGTGCGAGATGTACCAAGGTGGCCCCCATAGGCCGAGTTGTGAATTCTATCGACTATCTCCATGCCTTCTTCCCTAGAAACACATCTTCGAAACATGCCATCACCACACTTGCGAAAAAGATGTGGGTCATTCCAAAAATAGCGTTTTGAGTCATGCTTCAACTTCCTCCTAGCTCTAGCATCCAACTCCTCCGGAATAAACCCGCTCACAATCAAATTTGCCAAGTCCGCAAACCATGGTGATTTACCACCTATCATCATCAAACTATCTTCTCTCAACCACTCATTGATCGGGCCACTCTCATCCTTCAACCCATGATCTTCGGTAGTCAATCTAGATAGGTGGTCGGCAACAACATTCTCCGACCCCGCCTTGTCTTTAATTTCCAAGTCAAACTCTTGAAGTAAAAGAACCCACCTCAAGAGCCTTGGCTTTGCATCCTTTTTCACTAACAATTGTCTCAAAGCGGAGTGATCCGAGTATACCACAACCTTAGAACCAACAAAGTATTGCCGGAACTTTTCCACGGCATGAACAATGGCTAGCATTTCCTTTTCCGTCGTAGAGTAGTTGACTTGGGCTTGATCAAGAGTTTTGCTTGTGTAGTAGATTACATGGTGCCTCTTGTCCACAACTTGGCCAAGCACCGCCCCGACCGCATAATCGGAGGCGTCGCACATAACTTCGAAGGGAAGGCTCCAATCCGGTGAGCGGATTATGGGAGCCGTCACAAGAGCCTCCTTTAACCTACAAAAAGCACTCAAGCAAAATTCATCAAATACAAATGGTGTGTCTTTGAGAAGAAGAGAAGTTAAAGGCTTGGCAATTTTAGAAAAATCTTTGATGAAACGTCGGTAAAAGCCCGCATGGCCTAGAAAGCTTCTCACTCCCTTCACATTTGTAGGGGGTGACAAGTTTTCTATTACCGAAACCTTAGCCATATCAACTTCTATGCCTCTCTTAGACACGATGTGACCAAGTACAACCCCCTCCTCCACCATAAAGTGGCATTTCTCCCAATTGAGGATGAGGTTGTGCTCCTCACATCTTTGCAAAACATGAGACAAATTCATTAGCCCAAGATCAAATGAGTCTCCATGGACACTAAAGTCGTCCATGAAGACCTCCATACTCTTCTCAAGAAAATCGGCAAAAATAGGCGTCATACACCTTTGGAAATTCCCCGGAGCATTACAAAGCCCAAAGGGCATCCTCTTATAAGCATAAACTCCTATGGGACAAGTGAATGTGGTTTTCTCTTGGTCTTCCGGGTGTATGGGGATTTGGAAAAACCCGGAATAACCATCTAGAAATGAATAGTAAGAATGCCCCGCTAACCTTTCAAGCATTTGGTCAATAAAGGGGATGGGGTAGTGGTCTTTGAGGGTGGCGGCATTTAATTTGCGATAGTCAATGCACATCCGCCACCCGGTCACGGGTCTAGAAGCTAAGAGAGTCCCATCCTCTTGTTCCACCATAGTTACCCCTCCTTTCTTGGGCACTACATGGACGGGACTCACCCAAGAGCTATCGGTTATTTGGTAAATTATCCCGGCCTCTAGCAACTTCATCACCTCATTTTTCACCACTTCCGCCATCTTAGGGTTCAACCTACGTAGCCCATCTACCTTAGGTTTGCTACCCTCCTCCAAGACAATCCTATGCATGCAAAGATTAGGACTTAAACCTTTGATATCATCAATGCTATATCCAAGTGAGCCCCTATGAGTTTTCAAGATTTTCAAAAGTTCAAGTTCTTGGCCTTCACTCAAATTAGCATTAATGATAACGGGATAAGTCTCTCCCTCACCTAAAAAAGAGTACTTAAGTGAGGGAGGTAAGGGCTTAAGTTGTACCTTTGGAGGGAGAAGGCCCTCCACCTTCTTCAATAGCTCATCATCTACCTCATGGTCATCTCTCATCTCCTCATCATGGAGTGCCACTTGTAGAGCTTCTTCTTCACACTTCTCCTCTTCATGCACTTTCTCAACCACTTCTTCAATGACTTCTACCGAGCAAGCTTTGTGAAACATTGGTCCCTTCACTAGATGAGGAAGATTAAATTCAAGGGTTTCGTTTCCCACCCTAAAGGTTAGCCGCCCGTCCCTCACATCAATGAGGACTCCTCCGATAGCCAAAAAGGGCCTACCGAGGATGATGGGAGTGTGGCTATCCTCCGGGATATCTAGGACAACGAAATCCGTGGGGATCAAAAATTTGCCAACTTTAACGGGTACGTCCTCAAGCACACCCAAAGGTTGCTTAACGGACCTATCCGCTAGTTGTAGAGTCATAGAAGTGTGGGTTAAACTTTCAAGTCCAATTCTTTTAGCAATAGTTAAGGGAATGACACTTACACTTGCACCATTGTCACATAATGCCCTTGAAATCATGACTCCCCCTACAACACAAGGGATAGAGAAACTTCCGGGGTCCCCAAGCTTTTTTGGCATTTTGAAAGAGTTAGGATTAATGAGGAGAGCACTACACTCCGCCTCCATAATCATAACATCTTGGGTACCCAAAGTCCTCTTATGAGTCAAGATGTCTTTTAGAAATTTTGAGTAAGTGGGCATGTTCAATATAACATCGGTGAAAGGTAAGGTCACTTCAAGTCCCTCAAGCATTTTTCTAAATTGGGTGAACTTGAAGTTTTCCTTAGTTTTCAAAGCTCTAGAGGGGTAGGGGATATCGGAAACAACAAGTGGAGAACTAAAAGATACCTTTGGAATGAGAGTTTTCTTGGTTACCTTAGCTCTTGCTATTGGTTGTACCTCTACTCCGTCATCATTGACATCCTTGATCATCTCCTCTTCATAAGGCATAATCTTGATATACCCATCTTCTCCCTCTTTGGGTTGATCATCTTCACCCTTGCCATCATCTTTTAACTCCAAGGTAGGAGTCAAAATGGGCTCTTCAAATTCTTCTCCTTCCTCAACATGCTCATCATTTGGAATCTCATCATTCATCATATCCATGTAGGGGTTATCAAGCACTAGTCCACTTCTTAAAGTCACCGCACATGCATGGTGGCTTGATGAAGCATCCTTGGAGCTTTTCCCTTGAGCAAGTAGACCTCCCGGAGGCCTTTGAGGATTGTTCAAAGCTTGAGAAGCTAACCTAGCTTCTAATTCCCTCACCTCTTTCTTGTGAGCATTGGTGACATTTTGCAAAGCCAAGTTGTTTTGGATTTCCATGTTTTTGACTAGTTGCAAAACTTCACTCATTGAAGGCTCATTCTCTTGGTGAGGTTGGTTTGTTAAAGGAAGGGCAAAAGCATAGTCATTCCGACCACTTGAACCTTGGAATGAGAGTTTTCTTGGTTACCTTAGCTCTTGCTATTGGTTGTACCTCTACTTCGTCATCATTGACATCCTTGATCATCTCCTCTTCATAAGGCATAATCTTGATATACCCATCTTCTCCCTCTTTGGGTTGATCATCTTCACCCTTGCCATCATCTTTTAACTCCAAGGTAGGAGTCAAAATGGGCTCTTCAAATTCTTCTCCTTCCTCAACATGCTCATCATTTGGAATCTCATCATTCATCATATCCATGTAGGGGTTATCAAGCACTAGTCCACTTCTTAAAGTCACCGCACATGCATGGTGGCTTGATGAAGCATCCTTGGAGCTTTTCCCTTGAGCAAGTAGACCTCCCGGAGGCCTTTGAGGATTGTTCAAAGCTTGAGAAGCTAACCTAGCTTCTAATTCCCTCACCTCTTTCTTGTGAGCATTGGTGACATTTTGCAAAGCCAAGTTGTTTTGGATTTCCATGTTTTTGACTAGTTGCAAAACTTCACTCATTGAAGGCTCATTCTCTTGGTGAGGTTGGTTTGTTAAAGGAAGGGCAAAAGCATAGTCATTCCGACCACTTGAACCTTGGTTAATGCTTCTTTGGTTGTTAAAGTTTCCTTGTTGATTGTTATTGAAATTTCCTTGTTGCCCCCTTGAACCTTGACCATTGAAATTTGACCCTTGGTTATTGTTGAAATTTGACCCTTGGCCTTGGAAAGATTGATCGGGAACCCCTTGACTTGCTTGATTGTTTTGATTGCCTTGGTAAAAATTACCTTGGCCTTGATTGTTGAAGTTTTGGTTCCCTTGATTTTGATTCCAATTTCCTTGACCTTGATTCCAATTACCTTGGTTTTGGAAGGTACCTTGGTTATTGTAACCTTGATCATTGAATTGTTGATTTTGGAATTGGTTTGATCCTTGACCTTGTTGAGAGTTGTTGAATTGATTATTGTAATTTCCTCTTGAAAATTGACCTCCTCCTCTAGGTTGGGAAAAACCCGGAGGGTTGGAAGGTTGGGCTTGTGTGTGTTGAGGGTTTAACACATTTTGGCTTTTGTAACTCATTGATGAGGGTTTCGTCGTCAAAACAAACATCAAAAATAACCCAAAATAAGTAGTATAAAGGGGTCGAATCCACGAGGATGGAGGGGGGTCAACTACTAGTTCGATCGCGTCCTATTCTAGCCTAATAAATGTTGGATTGGAAAGTTAACTAAAAACTAGGAAAAACAAGTAATCGCTAAGTAATAAAGATGAAAACAATTAAGGGAAAGACTAAGGTGAAGGGTTCACCTTAGGGGGATTAATGGGCTAGTCGGGTAATTAGCAAATGGGTAAGTAATTCGAGTAAAATCAATTGCTAATGTCTCAACAATCAATAATCATCAACAAAGCCATCGCATTTGTCTCAAATCACCCATATAAACATTAGTCTAATCATTTCTACCACCGTCGCTTAAGAAATACTCAAACCATGCTTGATAAAACGAGCAACTTTCGTTCACACATTTCATCAAACACTTAGTGTTCATATGAGCAATACCCAAATTATTTACCACAAACTTACTAATTAACCAACCTAATACCCCACATAATCCTCCCTTAGGCTCCCCCTAAACCCTAGAGGAGAACTACTCACACATACTAAGGGGAATCAAACAACTAAAGGCAAGAAGTAATTCAATGAACATCATGTTATGAGATGAACAATTAAAACAATCAAATGATAAACAATAAACTAGAAATGGAAATAAATTGCATAAACAACAAAAAGATGAGAAATTTAATACCAACAAGCTTGTATTAGTGAAGAGGGAGAATGTCTTCAACCCAAAATCCTCAATACAAACCCAAAACTGAAATGAAAGACTAGATCTAACAACTTGAAATGAGAAACTAAGCTTGATTAGGGAAGGATTAGGAGAGTAATTAGGGACTAATTTAGGTTACAAATTATCTAGGGTTTTGTGCTAAGAGGAATGTAAAAGCTGCTTACAAAATAATAGGGGAAGGGTATATATAGGTATCTCGAAAATAAGGAAAGAAATTAGAAGAGAAGGCGGATTTTCAGTGTTGTGTTCCTGGCCGGTCTACCGGCCGCCGGCCCTCTGACCGGCCCGGAGCACATTAGTAACTTCAGTTTCTTCGTCTTCAAAATCTTCAAAATTCTTCTAAGTATGGAGAATGAGGGTCCTGGCCGGTCGACCGGCCGCCGGTCCCCCACCGGCCTGGAGCACCATTTCGTTCTCATGGCATTCTGTTGTATGTGCAGGCCGGGTAGTTGACCGGCCGCCGGTCGACCGGCCGCCGCTACCTGGCCCTTTTCTTCTCTTTCTCAACTTTTTCATTTATGGGTGAGTGTCCTGAGCCGGTGGGCCGGCCGCCGGTCAGAGGACCGGCCTGCACCACCTGAAGACTCATTTCCTCATTCTTCTTCTCATCTTCAAATCCCGACTCATGCAAGGTCTTTATGCACCGATTTCTTTGTTTCCGCCTTAATTCCTGCAAATTGAGATCGACATTCATAGCGCGGGAAATCGGGAAACAAAATGCAATTAAAGACACGCAAATCCGTGTAAACGGACCAAAATGGGGACGAAAATGAGAGGAAAAATGTGACTAAATAAATGCTTATCAAAATTCCCCACACTTAAGACTTACTCGTCTCCGAGTAAGTAAACAAAATTCGAGACCCATAAGTACCCTTATTCAACACTACACTAATACTAATGCTACAACCTAAACTACTAATAATATCCGACGGTAGGCAATTAACGGGCCTCCTCCGTCCCTTCAACTCACAACGAGATACTCATGAGGTAGAGTACCTCCTTGCAAGGCAAGTAGGGGCTTGCTCAAAATTTCGACGCATCCAAATGAAAAACACGTAAGAACACGACAAAGATGCATCTAACAAAAGAAAAATCACATGCCTCATCCATGTGACGGAAATATCTAAAAGGAAAACCGTTTAAATAATGCATGATCCTTGTAAGCCACTAATATCATAAAGCATGGAAAAATATTCGCCTCCTAGCGGTGCAAGTCTAATGAAAATTTCGAACCCCGTCTACTATTTGCTTGGCCAAAAGCGATAAAATGGAAGATGGAAATGAAATCCTCGTGACGTTATTAAGCACAATAGCATATGGAATTCACGTTTCTCAAATAAATGAGACACAAGGGTCGTCCCGTCTCACTATGCAACTTCAAAGGCAAATGATTCAAGAAGGATAAAAGGAAATTGAGATTTGAGTCTAAGTGCTTGCAAAACTTTTCATTTCACACTTTGCTTTCTTTTTCTTTTTCTTTCTTTTTGATTTGCATTTTGGTTTGCAATTTTTGGCATGAAAGCACACGGTTTTCGTCAAGGACATGCGGTCGGAACCAACAATAGGGGTATCCCCACCGTAGTGGCATCGAAAGGGGGCCTAGATATGGGCCCACTAGAATCCCTAGAAGTTCCGTTTTGCACTTCCTCGACGAAAACAAGAAAAGATGATAATTGACTCAATATTTTCAGCTTGTTTGATTTGTTTCCTTTTTTGAGCAAAAGTGGAAGAACAATGAATCATGGTTGGTTGCATAGCAAGAACGGTCACCTAAGAATCCTTTCTACCATTGGAATATTCACATCAATTGAGGTTGTCGAGGTGGAATAAGCGCAAACTCGTGACTCGGCATTAGTAGACGGGTCAAAACTCACTAGATATGCACAACCCAGGGCGTCTAAAATTCCACGATTAAGATGAACACTTTATGAATAAAAAAGTAGCAAAAAGGGACTATGCACATTCAACAAGTTTTCCAAAAAGACAATTATTAAAACATTTTTCTAAATGCAACTATATGCCATGATGCAATCTAGCATATATACAACCTAAATGCACATGCTCTAACCGACTATATGACACATAAGCTAATGCTATCTCCTAACAGCACACAAGTGGCACACACGCCAATCAACAAAATTCACACCATCGTCATCAACACATCCCGTCCTCAAGTAAGAAGGAAAGGAGATAAGGGAGAAGAGAAATAGGAAAGATCTCACCAAAGCGTCTTCATTTTCCCTTTTTCGTGCCTCTTATGATGTGGGGCGCACCTATGGATGGAGATAAAAAGAAACACACGGCAATATATACAAAATAAACTATATACAAACTAATCTAAACATATATTTTTTGGAAAATTTTCAAATTTTTCGATTTTTAGGCATTTTTCAACTTTTTTCAAAAATCAACGATATATACAAAAGAAATAAAATCCTCCCCACACTTAAGTCTTACTCGTCCCCGAGTAAGTGACTCAAATATGAAAGGAGGGAAAAAAGAAAAGGAAAACAAAACAATTTTTTTGGGTTTTTCAAATTTTTTGGGAATTCCCTCCCCACACTTAGTATTTACATGGTGTGAGGGGTGAATTCAAAACAAATAACATGTTTTTGGGTTTTTAAATATTTTGAAAAATAAAAACTTGTTTTTGGGGTTTTTGATTTTTGATGAATAATCACAATATGAACAATATATACAAGAGGGTTTGCTCTAAGTAAATGCATGAACTAAATAAAATTCCTAAAACTAAATGCAAAATGATATAATATAATGTGCATGCTCTAAATAAATGCAAACTACGCTATATGCTAATCTAGAGTCTCGCTGCGGTGGTAAGGTGCATAAATGCAAGCCCCTCATGAGGGTACCTCCCGCAGGAAAGTCTAGCGTGCCATATCGGAGTCTCGTCGTGGCGGTAAAATGCATAAATGCACGCCCCTCATGGGGGTACCAACCACGGGAAAGTCTAAAAATGACACCAAACAAAATGCAACTACGCTATATGGATGCAAGGCTAACATGTGACGATATGTTAGAAAATTAAATTCTAATGCAAGCTTAAATGGATGCAACTAAATGGATAACTAAACTAAGATATAATACAAGTATCTAAATGCATGCAAAAATATAAACATGATGAAGATTTGGATTAAAAGGGATCATACTCATGGGTTTCCGGTCTCAGGAGTATCCAGTGAAATCAGAGGATGTAGTATCAAATTGGCCATGACTGGCCTCTGCAAAAGACGCATCTACATCCCTGGCTCCCGAACCAGAGCCGCCACCCTCCACAATCTCGAACCGGGGACCCATCCTGTCAAACCACTCGGCATTCTGAGCCGCAGTCTCTGGGTCCACCTTCTCCTCATCAACTACCGGCTGAGCAAAAATCGGCGCAGAAGAATAATAGTCATGCTGAACGCTGAAATCCCCGAACACCCTAGAACCCTGGTCATACCCGCCCTCTGGCCACATGAAATAGGACGGATGTGGGCCAACTGGCTCCCTATACCCCTCCCTACACCAATTATCGTAAGAAGGGTATTGGCCAAGAGCCAAGTCATAATACATCCTATCCATCCTCTGCGACAAAAGAGCTCTATCCCGAGCTTCCTCCTCTCGCCACTTAGCTGCCGCCTCTCTTTCCCTAGCCGCTGCCTCTCTCTCCGTAGCTGCCGCCTCGGAGGCCAAAGTCATATCGGCCATGAACTGGATCAAGGAAGGATCCAAAGGTGGGTAACTAGGAGTGGTGGAAGTGGATGCCTCGGGTTGGGATGAATTAGGCCAAGGACGCCACTGCTGCTGATGATAAAAGGGGTTCATATAAGGCAAGGTGGTGGAAGTGGGGCCCTGCTGCTCTCTCCTATATGTAGTGACGGGGGCAGTAGGATCTCGCCTAAATGCGGTAATTGGAGCTAGTTGATCTTCCGGGGTTTCTTCAGGTGGTGGTGGAGGGTTCTCCTCCTCTAGGGGGAGAAGATAGTGCGCGCTATCAGGAACCACTTTCATAGCCGCACTATTCGGGAGGGGAATAGAATTGACCCCTCGAATCCTCCAATACGTCTTCCCGTCCTCAACTCTCTTCACTACCCACTCAAGCTTCTTTGAAATGTAATCCTCCGTCAACAAGGAGCATCCCCCCAAACACCTCAAATTTCGCTCATCCAGAGCATCTCTACAAAGGGCATGGGCAATCTTGGTAACAATCCCCCTATATGGATACCGGTCGGGCTAAATGGGTCATTGGAGATTTTCTGAAAGTGGAGAGCGACATAGTGACCAATGTTGACTCCAAATTTAATCGGCTTTTGGAACAAGTAAGCCGCCAAAATCGAAAGCTCATCGGCCCTAAAATTATGACACTCCTCTCTCCCAAACAACGTCCAACCCATAAAACGATGCCAAAACCTAATAGGGGCATTGTGGCAAGCATTTGCCGGCCTCTTAGACCCCTTCTCAAATTCCAAACCCGATATAGCAGTCCACACATCATTCACATTAAAGGTTTCGGGGACTTTATAAGTCTTATGAAATTTAACCCCCAAAACCTTGCAAAATTTCTCAAGGGAAAGGTTAAATGCAGTATTAAGAAGGCGAAAAGAAACAATTTTGACCATGCCCGTATTCCTATCTTTTTCATGACTAAAGGAACTTAAAAACTCCCATGTAAGAGGGGGGTAACTACGGAAGTGCTGACCGTAAAGTTCCCCCATACCCAAACCCTTAAAAAGCTCAAGGGTGACCGTATCAAGACCGAAGTTTCGCATAGTATTCCGAAAAATGAAGCGGGAGTGGGGGAGGTTTCTGCGTTTTAAACATTGAAACTTACCTCTCGCAATTTCGCTTACGAAGACGATATCGGGAAAATCGTCATCCGGACCCATACCTGTCGTAACTTGCTGAAGTCTAGCTTCCAACTCCGCCTCAAGCTGAGCCCTTGTTCTTTTCCTTGGTGGTTGAGCCATGGTGATTTTATTGTTGAATTAGTCAATCGAAATTTGGGGAAAAATTGGGGAAAAATGAGGTTTTGGAAGTGGGGGATGATTTTATTTGATGTAGTGGGTTAATTGATGGGTTGAATGTGGGATTGGGTGAATTTTGTGGTTATTTTTGTGAGTTTTTGTGAGTTTTTGTGGAGATTTGAAGGAAGAAGGAGAAAGAAAGAAAGAGAGAAGAATGAAGAAGAAGGGAGAAAAAGAAAGGGGCACGAGTTGAATATAGCCTCGGGTTGGGTTCTGGGCCGGTCTGGGAACCGGCCGCCGGTCGACCGGCCTGGAACCCAAGACAAAAAAACTTGATTTTTTGTTTTTTTTTAGTTTTGCGTGTTCGGGTACGCCAGGCCGGTCGGCACTCCGGCTGCCGGTCGACCGGCCTGGAACTCAGTTCAAAAATTCAATCTCTCAAAATTTCATTCATATGGTGCTCTGGGCCGGTGTCAGACCGGCCGCCGGTCCACCGGCTCAGAACGCAGTTCGAAAAACTTCCAAAAATCCATCTCCTATGATAATGTGCTCCAGGCCGGTCGGCACACCGGCTGCCGGTCCCCCGGCCTGGAACACCTGCTATTCAATTCCCATTCTTCAAGAGTTTGCTACTGGAGTGCTCTGGGCCGGTCGGCACACCGGCTGCCGGTCGACCGGCCTGGAGCACTTCTTCTCTTCTTCACCTTCGCCCTTCAAAATCACAACAAATTTCCAAAGAAACCCAAGCCACCAACAATATCTACCTAACCAACCTATTCCCAAAGACACGGTTTCGATCCAAACCCGACTACAAATGTTTCAAACCTAACTAAAACTTCCTCCTAAAGACGAAAGACCCGAGTACACAAAACCAAATCTTCACAACTACTCCTAATATGCATGCTATATACAAAAAATTGGTGGTTGTTGAGGGACTCCACCAAACCTATCAATTCACAAGAGTTTACAAACAAGACTCCTCCTCGGGAAGTGGATCCCCAAGGAAGAGTACTTCCACCGTTCCTTTTTCATCGCCATCAAAATATCTTTTCACTCGATGCCCATTGACCTTGAAATTACCACCTTCTTCGCTCCAAAGTTCAAAAGCTCCATGTGGTGAAATGTCGATAACTTTGAAAGGACCCGACCATCTCGAGCGTAGCTTCCCCGGAAACAACTTGACCCGAGAATTATAGAGTAAAACTTGATCACCCACTTTTACATCTTTATCAACCAATTTGGCATCATGCCATTTCTTTGTTTGCTCCTTGTAAATCTTTGAGCTCTCGTAGGCATCAAGTCTTAGTTCTTCAAGCTCACTCATTTGGAGAAAACGTAGCTCTCCGGCCATATCAATGTCAAAGTTCATTTCCTTCAAGGCCCACCATGTCTTGTGCTCCAACTCGATTGGCAAGTGACAAGCTTTGCCATAGACAAGCTTGTAGGGAGTTGTGCCGAGGGAAGTTTTGAAGGCGGTGCGAAGGGCCCATAGAACATCCGGAAGCTTTTGAGACCAATCCTTCCTACCTTTGCTTGTGGTCTTCTCCAAGATGGCTTTTATTTGACGGTTTGAGACCTCTACTTGCCCACTTGTTTGAGGGTGGAAGGCAAGAGCGGTCTTGTGAGTGACGCCATGGGAAGAGAGCAAGATCTTAAAAGTGCTCTTCATAAAGTGCGAACCTCCGTCACTAATCACCACCCTTGGGGTCCCAAATCTTGGAAAGATGGTGTTTTTGAAGAGCTTGATAACAACCTTAGCATCATTTGTTGGGGTGGCAACGACTTCAATCCACTTGGACACATAGTCCACCGCTACCAAAATGTACTCATTCCCACAAGAGTTGGGGAATGGTCCCATGAAATCGACTCCCCAACAATCAAAAAGCTCAATCTCAAGAATGTTTTGAAGGGGCATCTCATTTCTTTGACTTATATTCCCCGTTCGTTGGCATCGATCACAAGATTTGACAAAGTAGTGGATATCCTTGAACATAGATGGCCAAAAGAAACCACCTTGTAACACCTTTGCAATGGTGCGAGATGTACCAAGGTGGCCCCCATAGGCCGAGTTGTGAATTCTATCGACTATCTCCATGCCTTCTTCTCTAGGAACACATCTTCGAAACATGCCATCACCACACTTGCGAAAAAGATGTGGGTCATTCCAAAAATAGCGTTTTGAGTCATGCTTCAACTTCCTCCTAGCTCTAGCATCCAACTCTTCCGGAATAACCCGCTCACAATCAAATTTGCCAAGTCCGCAAACCATGGTGATTTACCACCTATCATCATCAAACTATCTTCTCTCAACCACTCATTGATCGGGCCACTCTCATCCTTCAACCCATGATCTTCGGTAGTCAATCTAGATAGGTGGTCGGCAACAACATTCTCCGACCCCGCCTTGTCTTTAATTTCCAAGTCAAACTCTTGAAGTAAAAGAACCCACCTCAAGAGCCTTGGCTTTGCATCCTTTTTCACTAACAATTGCCTCAAAGCGGAGTGATCCGAGTATACCACAACCTTAGCACCAACAAAGTATTGCCGGAACTTTTCCACGGCATGAACAATGGCTAGCATCTCCTTTTCCGTCGTAGAGTAGTTGACTTGGGCTTGATCAAGAGTTTTGCTTGTGTAGTAGATTACATGGTGCCTCTTGTCCACAACTTGGCCAAGCACCGCCCCGACCGCATAATCGGAGGCGTCGCACATAACTTCGAAGGGAAGGCTCCAATCCGGTGAGCGGATTATGGGGGCCGTCACAAGAGCCTCCTTTAACCTACAAAAAACACTCAAGCAAAATTCATCAAATACGAATGGTGTGTCTTTGAGAAGAAGAGAAGTTAAAGGCTTGGCAATTTTAGAAAAATCTTTGATGAAACGTCGGTAAAAGCCCGCATGGCCTAGAAAGCTTCTCACTCCCTTCACATTTGTAGGGGGTGACAAGTTTTCTATTACCGAAACCTTAGCCATATCAACTTCTATGCCTCTCTTAGACACGATGTGACCAAGCACAACCCCCTCCTCCACCATAAAGTGGCACTTCTCCCAATTGAGGACAAGGTTGTGCTCCTCACATCTTTGCAAAACATGAGACAAATTCAAAAGCCCAAGATCAAATGAGTCTCCATGGACACTAAAGTCGTCCATGAAGACTCCATACTCTTCTCAAGAAAATCGGCAAAAATAGCCGTCATACACCGTTGGAAAGTCCCCGGAGCATTACAAAGCCCAAAGGGCATCCTCCTATAAGCATAAACTCCTATGGGACAAGTGAATGTGGTTTTCTCTTGGTCTTCCGGGTGTATGGGGATTTGGAAAAACCCGGAATAACCATCTAGAAATGAATAGTAAGAATGCCCCGCTAACCTTTCAAGCATTTGGTCAATAAAGGGGATGGGGTAGTGGTCTTTGAGGGTGGCGGCATTTAATTTGCGATAGTCAATGCACATCCGCCACCCGGTCACGGGTCTAGAAGCTAAGAGAGTCCCATCCTCTTGTTCCACCATAGTTACCCCTCCTTTCTTGGGCACTACATGGACGGGACTCACCCAAGAGCTATCGGTTATTTGGTAAATTATCCCGGCCTCTAGCAACTTCATCACCTCATTTTTCACCACTTCCGCCATCTTAGGGTTCAACCTACGTAGCCCATCTACCTTAGGTTTGCTACCCTCCTCCAAGACAATCCTATGCATGCAAAGATTAGGACTTAAGCCTTTGATATCATCAATGCTATATCCAAGTGAGCCCCTATGAGTTTTCAAGATTTTCAAAAGTTCAAGTTCTTGGCCTTCACTCAAATTAGCATTAATGATAACGGGATAAGTCTCTCCCTCACCTAAAAAAGAGTACTTAAGTGAGGGAGGTAAGGGCTTTAGTTGTACCTTTGGAGGGAGAAGGCCCTCCACCTTCTTCATTAGCTCATCATCTACCTCGTGGTCATCTCCCATCTCCTCATCATGGAGTGCCACTTGTAGAGCTTCTTCTTCACACTTCTCCTCTTCATGCACCTTCTCAACCACTTCCTCTATGACTTCTACCGAGCATGCTTTGTGAAACATTGGTCCCTTCACTAGATGTGGAAGATTAAATTCAAGGGTTTCGTTTCCCACCCTAAAGGTTAGCCGCCCGTCCCTCACATCAATGAGGACTCCTCCGGTAGCCAAAAAGGGCCTACCGAGGATGATGGGAGTGTGGCTATCCTCCGGGATATCTAGGACAACGAAATCCGTGGGGATCAAAAATTTGCCAACTTTAACGGGTACGTCCTCAAGCATACCCAAAGGTTGCTTAACGAACCTATCCGCTAGTTGTAGAGTCATAGAAGTGTGGGTTAAACTTTCAAGTCCAATTCTTTTAGCAATAGTTAAGGGAATGACACTTACACTTGCACCATTGTCACATAATGCCCTTGAAATCATGACTCCCCCCACAACACAAGGGATAGAGAAACTTCCGGGGTCCCCAAGTTTTTTTGGCATTTTGAAAGAGTTAGGATTAATGAGGAGAGCACTACACTCCGCCTCCATAATCATAACATCTTGGGTACCCAAAGTCCTCTTGTGAGTCAAGATGTCTTTTAGAAATTTTGAGTAAGTGGACATGTTCAATATAACATCGGTGAAAGGTAAGGTCACTTCAAGTCCCTCAAGCATTTTTCTAAATTGGGTGAACTTGAAGTTTTCCTTAGTTTTCAAAGCTCTAGAGGGGTAGGGAATATCGGAAACAACAAGTGGAGAACTAAAAGATACCTTTGGAATGGGAGTTTTCTTGGTTACCTTAGCTCTTGCTATTGGTTGTACCTCTACTCCGTCATCATTGACATCCTTGATCATCTCCTCTTCATAAGGCATAATCTCGATATACCCATCTTCTCCCTCTTTTGGTTGATCATCTTCACCCTTGCCATCATCTTTTAACTCCAAGGTAGGAGTCAAAATGGGCTCTTCAAATTCTTCTCCTTCCTCAACATGCTCATCATTTGGAATCTCATCATTCATCATATCCATGTAGGGGTTATCAAGCACTAGTCCACTTCTTAAAGTCACCGCACATGCATGGTGGCTTGATGAAGCATCCTTGGAGCTTTTCCCTTGAGCAAGTAGACCTCCCGGAGGCCTTTGAGGATTGTTCAAAGCTTGAGAAGCTAACCTAGCTTCTAATTCTCTCACCTCCTTTTTGTGAGCATTAGTGACATTTTGCAAAGCCAAGTTGTTTTGGATTTCCATGTTTTTGACTAGTTGCAAAACTTCACTTATTGAAGGATCATTCTCTTGATGAGGTTGATTTGTTAAAGGGAGGACAAATGCATAGTCATTTCGACTACTTGAACCTTGGTTGTTATTTCTTTGATTGTTAAAGTTTCCTTGTTGATTGTTATTGAAATTTCCTTGTTGCCCCTTTGAACCTTGATTGTTGAAATTTGACCCTTGGTTGTTGTTGAAATTTGACCCTTGTCCTTGGAAAGATTGATCGGGAACCCCTTGACTTGCTTGATTGTTTTGGTTGCCTTGGTAAAAATTACCTTGGCCTTGATTGTTGAAGTTTGGGTTCCCTTGGTTTTGATTCCTATTTCCTTGACCTTGATTCCAATTACCTTGGTTTTGGAAGTTACCTTGGTTATTGTAACCTTGATCATTGAAGTGTTGATTTTGGAATTGGTTTGATCCTTGACCTTGTTGAGAGTTGTTGAATTGATTGTTATAGTTTCCTCTTGAAAATTGACCTCCTCCTCTAGGTTGAGAAAAACCCGGAGGGTTGGAAGGTTGAGTTTGTGTGTGTTGAGGGTTTAACACATTTTGGCTTTTGTAACTCATGTTTGGGTGAAATTTCGAACTTGGATGATAGAAATTGGAATTTGGGTTGTAAGGTCCTTGACTTTGGAATTAAGGCCTTGAGGGTCGTGGGTTGTTGTTGACTCCTTGAAATGCATTCACATGTTGGTAGTCATTTCCTCCTTCATTGTTATAAGATACATTGTTTCCACAAACTTCAAAGGTGTGTCCATACCCATTGCAAATTTCACAAGTAGGGGTTTGATAAGCTTCCACCATAGGAGGTGCATAAGACCCACTAGCTTCATTCACATGATGGCCTTGACTTTGATTTTGAGCCTTTTGAAGCTCGGCAAAACCCTTTGTAAAAGTTTGTGTGAGCAAATCAATCTTGGCATTGGTATCCGCATTTGAAAAGTTCTCACTTGGGTACTTAGAACTCCTCCTCAAGCTATTTCCTCTAGAACTAGTACCATAGCTAGACTCCGATTCAACCATCTTCTTAATCAATGCCGCCCCTTGTTGGTCATTCAAATGATCAAAACTCCCCCCCGCGGAAGCATTCACCATAGCCTTGGTTTGAGGGAGGAGAGTTTGATAGAATGTTTGAGTGACATACCAATCCGCAATTCCATGGTGAGGGCAACGGGCAAGTAAATCAATGTATCGATCTCATGCCTCTCCTAAGGACTCTCCATCCTCTTGTTGAAAGGTTGTTATCTCATTTCTTAGCATTGCCGTTTTGGAGGCGGGGTAGTACTTGCTTAGAAACTCCTTAGCCAAGTCATCCCAAGTAGTGAAAGTGTTTGGAGGATGGTTATTCAACCACCTCTCCGCCCGGTCTTTAAGAGAAAATGGGAACAACATTAGACAAAGGGTTTCCTCGGGCACACCATTCCTCTTCATGATTCCTACCCTACTTTTGAATTTTCTCAAGTGGGCATGAGCATCCTCATCGGGGAGGCCTCCAAAGCTATCCCGCTCAATAGAACTCATTTGAGCCGGGTGAATCTCAAAATTATTAGGGGCCAAGACACCGAAATTGATTGGAGATTGGGTATCATCGTGGTTGGGACGGTTACGATCACGTAAAGTCGTCATTTGTGGTTGATTTTGTTGTTGAGGTATTGTAGGTGGTGAATTTGGTGGTGTATTTTGTATTGTATTGTAGAAGGGGTTTTCGAATATAGGTTCAATGGTGTTGTTTTGTGGGAGATCGATTGTTGGAGTGGATGTAGAAGCAATTGAAGTATTGGCTTGTTGATGGCTAACCCTTCTTGAATTCCTAACCCGAGCAAGTGTATTGGCACGGAGAGTCCTAAACAACCTTTCGGGCTCCGGATGGCTCAAGAACAACCCTTCACCCCTAGGCATGCACTCAAAGCAACTCAAAAACAAGTTAGACTCCTAGTGTGTTTTTGGGCACACTAGGGAAAGACAATAATGCAAGGCACTCTACAAATAATCTAACAACTAAAAACAAAAAAAAACAACAAGTAACTTAGTTAAATCTAATACACAAAACAAACTACGAGTTTCCTTACGCCATCCCCGGCAACGGCGCCATTTGATGAGGGTTTCGTCGTCAAAACAAACATCAAAAATAACCCAAAATAAGTAGTATAAAGAGGTCGAATCCACGAGGATGGAGGGGGTCAACTACTAGTTCGATCGCGTCCTATTCTAGCCTAATAAAAGATGGATTGGAAAGCTAACTAAAAACTAGGAAAAACAAGTAATCGCTAAGTAATAAAGATAAAAGCAATTAAGGGAAAGACTAAGGTGAAGGGTTCACCTTAGGGGGATTAATGGGCTAGTCGGGTAATTAGCAAATGGGTAAGTAATTCGAGTAAGATCAATTGCTAATGTCTCAACAATCAATAATCATCAACAAAGCCATCGCATTTGTCTCAAATCACCCATATAAACATTAGTCTAATCATTTCTACCACCGTCGCTTAAGAAATAATCAAACCATGCTTGATAAAACGAGCAACTTTCGTTCACACATTTCATCAAACACTTAGTGTTCATATGAGCAATACCCAAATTATTTACCACAAACTTACTAATTAACCAACCTAATACCCCACATAATCCTCCCTTAGGCTCCCCCTAAACCCTAGAGGAGAACTACTCACACATACTAAGGGGAATCAAACAACTAAAGGCAAGAAGTAGTTCAATGAACATCATGTTATGAGATGAACAATTAAAACAATCAAATGATAAACAATAAACTAGAAATGGAAATAAATTGCATAAACAACAAAAAGATGAGAAATTTAATACCAACAAGCTTGTATTAGTGAAGAGGGAGAATGTCTTCAACCCAAAATCCTCAATACAAACCCAAAACTGAAATGAAAGACTATATCTAGCAACTTGAAATGAGAAACTAAGCTTGATTAGGGAAGGATTAGGAGAGTGATTAGGGACTAATTTAGGTTACAAATTATCTAGGGTTTTGTGCTAAGAGGAATGTAAAAGCTGCTTACAAAATAATAGGGGGAGGGTATATATAGGTATCTCGAAATTAAGGAAGAAATTAGAAGAGAAGGCGAATTTTCAGTGCTGTGTTCATGGCCGGTCGACCGGCCGCCGGTCGTCTGGCCGGCCGGGAGCACATCAGTAGCTTCCCCAATGACGCCTTCAAAAACTTCAAAAATCTTCTAAGTATGGGGAATGGGGGTTCTGGCCGGTCGACCGGCCGCCGGTCCCCCACCGGCCTGGAACACGAAATACTTCTCATGAGCCTTCTGGTGTTGCACAGGCCGGGTAGTCGACCGGCCGCCGGCCGACCGGCCGGCACTACCTGGGCCTTTTCTTCCTTTTCTCTTCTTCTTTCATTTGTGGAGTTGTGGTCTAGGCCGGTGTGCCGGCCGCCGGTCAGAGGACCGGCCAGCACCACCTGAGGGCTCATTTCTTCACTTCTTCATCTCATCTTCGAATCCCGACTCATGCAAGACCTTATTGCTCCGATTTCTTCATTTCCGCCTTAATTCCTACAAATTAAGACCGACATTCATAGCACGGGAAATCGGGAAGCAAAATGCAATCAAGGGCACGCAAATCTGTGTAAACGGACCAAAATGGGGACGAAAATGAGGGAAAAATGTGACTAATTAAATGCTTATCAGCCGCCAATTGACACCTTGTAGAGTGTAAGGGTTGTTAGAGTTAGTTACTAAAATAAACTAACTCTAACCGACTCATAGCTACAACATATATATATATACTCATGTAAGAAGTTGGCTAATAGATTGATATAACTTTAGCTCTCTACTTCTCTCTACTCTTAATCAATATACAAACATCTTAACTATATGATTATATAGTTTCATATGGTATCAGTGTATACTCGCTTCCGCACATAATACAATCAAGAATCATTGCTAAATCATTGATCAATCTCCATAATCATGGCAAATCTTGAATTAAATCAAGATTCTCTCTATTCACCATTAGACGATCCATTCTTCTTGTCTTCCACTGATCAACCTGGTTTGAAGCTTTCAGAATTTCAGTTTGATGGCAACAACTTCAGACATTGGCAGCGTCAAATCATTCAAGCTCTTCTCTCCAAAAATAAGGTTGGATTCATCTCTGGTGAATGCTTGATTCCAGATAAAACAGACAAAAGATATAATGCTTGGGTAAGATGTGATCTTTTTGTAACAAGATGGATTCTCAATTCAATGACCAAAAGCCTGCATGATAATTTTCAATATGCACATTCTGCCAAGCATTTATGGTCAGAAATTGTTGAAAGGTATGGCCAATTGAACATTCTTGAGCTATATGAGTTAAAGAAAGAACTTAGTAATCTCAAGCAAGAAAATACATCCTTACTTGAATACTATGCAAGAATCAAGAACACCTGGGAAAGCATTGAACAGATGGATCCTGTTCCACAATGTGTATGTGGAATTATGTCTAAGTGTAGCTGTAATCTGTTTAAGCGTCTTGCTGATAGGGAGACACAAACTAAACTAATCCAGTTATTAATGGGATTACAAGCTGGCTATGAGCAAGTTCAATCATCATTGCTTTCAATGGATCCTTTGCCTCCGGTTAACAAGGCTTTGGGGGTTTTACAAAAGATTGAGAAACAAAAATCAATTAATGACAATGCTGGTACTACTGTAATTGAATCAGTAGCATATGCAGCCAAGAAAAGATTTGGTTCTAATAACCCAGAGGATAATTCAAGGTGGAAGAGATCCAAGGATGCAGTTTCTACTCAATCATCATATCTTTGTACTCAGTGTGGCAAATCTAATCATAAGACTGAGGATTGTTATCAGTTACAGACTTGTCTGTTTTGTGACATTAAAGGGCATATTATTGAGAATTGCTACAAATTCAAGTCATACAAGAACAAGAAAGCTAAGGGTTTGATAACTACTGGACCCATAGGCAAAAATTTTCAACGACCTGCTAATCATGTTGAGGTTTGCAGCAGTAATCAGGACACAGAATATTTTCCTGTTTCTCAATACAATCATGTTCCTGTCACATCTGATCTTAGTGTTCAAGGGCCAGGGATTTCTTCATCCTTTGTTCCTACTGTAAATACTCCTCAAGTATCTTCAGAGTTTGTTCAAGGCATTGTTGATTCTGTCATGAATAAAGTACTTCAAACACTATCTGACAAGTCTGTTCCACCCACTGATTCTGTTCAGCAACCTTACAGTCATTTTGCAGGTATTACATCTTTTACAAATACATGTTTTCATGATCATAAGCATTGGGTAATTGATACTGGAGCATCTGATCATATGACATCTGATTTGTCATTATTATGTGATATTGTTTCTTTGTCTAGACCATTGTTTGTAAGTTTACCTGATGGAACTGTTAAGATGGTCCATAAGAAAGGTACAGCATATTTAGGCAGCAAAATAATCTTGACAGATGTCTTGATTGTGCCAGATTTTGGCCCTAATTTGTTATCTGTTGCCAAGTTAATTTCTAACTCAGGATTGTTTGTTACTTTCCTTACTAATTGCTGTTTATTTCAGGACCTTTCAAGTAAAATTGTGGTAGCACAGGGCAACAGATCTGGAGATTTATATCATCTTAGGATTTCTAGTGATCACACAGCTTTTCATTCTGTTAAAACTGTTAGACATGTTGATGTAGGTTTATTTCATGCTAGGTTGGGTCATACTTCTTTACAAAAGATGAAATATGTAAACAAAGAAGCTATGAAAGGAATCAATAAATTGTATTGTGATACTTGTATGTTGTCCAAACATCACTCTTTGCCTTTCAATAGAAGTATTTCTCATGCTGTCAATTGCTTTGATATTATTCATATGGATCTTTGGGGGCCTTATAAACACCCAGCCATGTCAGGAGCTCAATCCTTCTTGACCATTCTAGATGACCATTCTAGGAATACTTGGACTTTTTTGATTCAGAACAAGACCCAGGTCCCTAGCCTTATTAGAAACTTCCTCACTTTTATTGAAACTCAGTTTAATACCAAAATAAAGATTATAAGATCTGATAATGGAACTGAGTTCTTTGATCTAAAGGGTATTATCCATCAAAGGAGTATTGTTGGTAGGCCTCAACAGAATGGCAGGGTAGAAAGGAAACATAGACATTTGTTAGAGGTTGCAAGGGCTCTTAGATTACATGCTAATCTTCCCATCAAATTCTGGGGTGACTGCTTATTAACTGCAACATATCTCATCAATAAACTGCCTTCTGCTATTCTTGATTGGAAAACTCCTTATGAAATTTTGTTTAAACAACAACCTACTTATGATGAGCTCAGAGTTTTTGGTACATTATGTTATGCTACTAGACCACCAACTATCAAAGATAAGTTTGTAGCAAGGGCAAGAAGATGTATCCTAATTGGGTACCCACCTTATCAGAAAGGTTATAAACTATATGATTTGGTCACTCATGATACTTTTGTTAATAGAGATGTGGTTTTTTATGAGCATTCTTTTCCTTTCAAAGACAATATGGTTGCTGCTATACCTGCTGGTTCAGATTTTTTAACTGATTTAGATGTTCAAGAAAGCTATGTACCTGTTCTTCAGAGTAAGACAATTGATACTAGTATTAGTACACCACATATTGCTGTCAACCAAGGTACTTCTGTTACAAATACTAATCTTCAAGGACAAGGTGTTACTCCTATTGTAAGAAGATCCAACAGAGACAGGAAGTTATCAGTTAGATTGGCAGATTATCATTGTTCAGATCAAGCTACAGCTAAATCTGCTCAGTCTGCAAGAACTTTTGCTTTTCATTCTGCTGTTCTACAGCAAAATTCTGACTTTGATCCAGAATATAATGCTACTTTGAGGAAGGTTATTCAGGAGGAAGAACCTAGCTATTACAGTCAGGCTTGTAAAGATTCAAGGTGGATTTCTGCTATGGACAAAGAACTGCTGGCTTTAGAAACAAACAATACCTGGATCTTGACTGAATTACCTAATGACAAGAAAGCTATAGGCAGCAAATGGGTATATAAAATTAAACATAGACCAGATGGTACTATTGAAAGATTCAAGGCAAGGCTGGTAGCTAAAGGGTTTAATCAAGTTAAAGACAAAGATTACAAGCACACATTTTCTCCTGTAGCAAAATTCACAACTGTAAGAACTTTACTAGCTGTGGCTGCTGTTAAGGATTGGCCTCTATTTCAGCTAGATGTCAATAATGCGTTTCTTCATGGGTTTATTGAGGAAGAGGTTTACATGAGACCACCTCAAGGGTATACAAAAGCTAAAAAAGGGCAAGTTTGCAAGCTTGTTAGATCTCTATATGGATTGAAACAAGCTTCAAGACAATGGAATCAAGAGTTAACTAAGTTTTTGGTACATTTGGGGTTTGAGCAGTCCAAGAATGATTACTCACTCTTTACTAAGCAAGATGCACTAACACACAAACTTGCTATTGCTTTAGTTTATGTAGATGATATCCTGCTAACTGGTGATGATCTTACTACCATAGCTCACTTAAAGACTGAGTTGCATCAAAAGTTTACCATTAAGGACCTTGGTGTTATGAGGTATTTTTTAGGATTAGAAATTGGAAGGAATAAATCTGGTATTATGCTGAATCAAAGAAAGTATGTTCTGGACATCATTAAGGATGCAGGTTTTGAAGACTGCAAACCAGTAGCCTTTCCTATGCAGAAAGGATTGAAGCTTTCTACTGAACAAGGTGATCTATTACCTGAACCAGAGGTTTACAGGAGGCTTATAGGAAGACTATTATACTTGAGTCTTACTAGGCCTGACATAGCCTACAGTGTTCAGCATCTAAGTCAGTTTCTGAGTAAACCAAGGGAGCCTCATTACCAAGCTGCACAGCATCTCCTAAAGTATTTAAAGGGTACTGTCAATGCTGGCCTCTTCTATTCTGCAAAGTCTGCCATAAATATACAAGCTTACAGTGATGCAGATTGGGCGTCTTGTGCATTCAGCTGCAAGTCTCTCAGTGGCTATTGTATATTCTTAGGGCAGTCACTCATCTCTTGGAAAACAAAGAAACAAGTGACTGTTAGCAAGAGTTCTGCAGAAGCAGAATATAGAAGTATGTCATATACTTCTAGTGAACTGGTGTGGTTAGTAGGGTTGTTCAAGGATTTCAGGATACAAATCCCTCTTCCAATACCTCTTCATTGTGATAATCGAGCTGCACAACACATAGCACAGAATCCAGTGTTTCATGAAAGAACGAAACATCTGAATATTGATTGTCACTTTGTCAGAGACAAACAGCAAGAAGGGTTTTTACAGACACACCATGTTCGCAGTGGCTTACAGCTTGCTGATATAATGACTAAGGCATTGGGCAAGCAGGAACATCTCTTCTTTACAAGAAGGCTAGGTCTGAGATTACTTCAAAATTCTATTGTTCAAGATGATTCATCTTGAGGGGGGCATGTAGAGTGTAAGGGTTGTTAGAGTTAGTTACTAAAATAAACTAACTCTAACCGACTCATAGCTACAACATATATATATATACTCATGTAAGAAGTTGGCTAATAGATTGATATAACTTTAGCTCTCTACTTCTCTCTACTCTTAATCAATATACAAACATCTTAACTATATGATTATATAGTTTCATACACCTCAACGAGAGAGGAAGCGTGGGCAATCTGTAGCTGTACATGCTGACTATACATTGTGAAAGAGCGAAGAGATGGGGCAGAAGTATCGATTGTTTTCATATTTTGGCAAAAAGAAACCTCCAAATGTTTTACTTGATCAAATGCACCGGATATTTTTGTTAGACATTCTGATCCTACAATGCACAAGTTCTCCAGGAGAGGGCATGAATGAGAGAGGTGATCAATGAATTCATCTGTGACATTGACGTATTTAAGGCACAGAGACATCAGAAAAAACTTGAAGCCTGTAAACATAGGAGGCAACTTAAGGGCCTTGTCACATATAGGCGTACGAATGTTGTTGCGACGTATGTATTTGTTGCGCCAACCAGATGAAAAATTGAACTCAAGCCTTTTGACTTGTTTATCAACTGCGAAAGCTGCCCATTTATCGACATAAGATTGCCAATTTTGGTCCAAATCAAAAGTGATTCGAAGTTCATCTATAGCCGCCCCCAAATGCTTTTTAAGAACACGATCAACCATCCTTACAAAGTCAGGTCTTTCTTCAACAATTGCTTTCCAATTTTTATGAATATTTTGCATAGCTCGAGAATCTTCAAATATCAAGTGTGGAAAACAGCGCCATATAAATTCCCATCGACGTGAAACAAGACTAAGTCTTGCTACTTCCTTCATTGCAAAGTATGAAACTATTGACAACAGAATTTCCTCGGGAAGCTCGCTTAAACGATCATGATTTTCTTTGCCTAAACCATTAGCCGCCTTGCACTGCTGAATTTTGCAATACAAGCAAAACAAAAATCAGAGCAAGCAGTGAAACAAAATTCTCCCTCCGTTTCATAATATAAGTCGTTTTAGATTACAGAGTATTTCACAAGAACTACCAACGTATTGGAATATGTTACAATTAGTTATGTGTTACAAATACTTTTTGAAAATTGAAATGTAAACTTTTTTTCACCAATAAAATGGCTTAAAATCTTAAATTACTTATTTTTCCTAAATTTCAGTGCTTTGAAAAATGAAAATAGCATATAATATATGGAAAAATGCAAAACGCCTTATAAAAAAATTGATTTTTTTTCTTAACGGCTTATATTATGGAACGGTTGAGTATCGTGTAGCAAGTTCCAAAGCACTTAAAATCATTAGCGAAAGCCAAGAGAGCAAAATAGTACATCGTTGAGGCATGATTTAAGAGCAAGCAAGGATGTCGTCATCATCATAATTACAGGCAAGTTAAAACTACACAAGACCTGCAGAAAAACCATATCTCTTTAGCATCCAACAAGTCTCGCTAAATACGGTCACATTTCGTCTTTTCAAAAAGCCAAAAGACGGGCTAAATGTGATCCATTCAAGACGAAATGTAATCAACGTCAGTTTTTAAACTATAACAGGTTGTTAGTCACGTGGTCACATTTGTCATTAAAATGACGACATTTGGCTTGTCTTTTTTAAGAGACGGAATTGATCCGTCTTCAATGAGAATTTGCTTCATCATAAAATAGTTGGGTTAATTGTGAATTAAGATCAACTATACACCATAATAATTCCAACTTAACTTGATTCACATGTTGAACCTCACAAATCACAATTGATTGAATTAAGCAACAAACATGATAGGTCCAATAAAACTTGAGCCCCAATTAACTCTAGGTAACTAAACTAAGCAAAACATTTCAAAATTACACAACAAGATAAACAAAATTAGCTTAATAGAATAATGATCGGGGTTTGAAGAGAAAGACGGGTGTATGTTGTTGGAAATATTATTCGTATTTGATTTATGTTTTAAACCCCTCGGGTTGTACGAGTACACTTACTTTTTTCTATAAGGAAGAGGATCATTATCATTAATATTTAATATAAATAACATTTATTTATGGCTATAATAAGTGGTTTGATCGACCCTAATTAGTGACATGATTATAATTATTGGTATTTATTTTGGTGAGTAAATCGTCAGTAATTACTAGAATTGTTCAGATTCAGAGGATGAGGTTGTCACTATTACTGATGATCCATTCAAAATTAAACAAACGAGATCTTGTCACTATTACTGAAGATTTAGCAAATTTTAAGTTAGCTGCTGCCTGTTGGTGATTTGGATATTCAAAGGGTGGCTCCTTTTCACTCGGATGGATTATCGAATTTTCAGTATTCCGTAACTCTGCAGGTTACTCGTATTCATGGTGACCATCGTAAAGATCAGTATTCCGTAACAAGTCTTGAGCCTAAGATGGGATGAAGGAATGCAGTAACGAAAGTAAAACCAAAAATCACACAAATACAAGTGAAACTGATCAAAAGAAAAATACAGTAACAAATACCTAGAATGTTGATCATGACTCATGAAACTCTGCTTGAACTTGGTTTTACAAAAGTGCCAATTAATTAGAAACCTGAAGTTGCTTAAAATATTTTAAAGACAATAAAATATTTCTGTCAAATTTATGGAGATAACAACATCAACCCCACAAATGAACCTCAATCGAAACAATTCATGGAACCAATTGAACCCAGCAGTCTGAAACACGATTTTCAACAACTAAACAAAAGATCAACTAATCAAGACTAAGACATGTCTCCCTTTCGATTCTTCATCACAAGCTGATTTCTAAATTTCTATAAGGGAGAGTTTGGTAAAGCGGAATTGATTTTATTTTCATGATTTCAATTGTAGAAATCAAAATGTATGAATTCAATTCCAAAAATTTCGAGATCACTTGGAATTCAATTCCAGATTTCAATTTCTCAATCTTGTTTGGGATACTCATGGAATTGGAATTGGGCGGTGAGGGTACATCAAGCTACCTTTCACGAATGTCGTCAACTTCATGTTGAGGAGTTCCATAACGGACTCGAATCAAAACTTTGTTATCCATGTTTTCTATGACGAAGTCGAATTCTTCAAGACTTGTGACACTTATGTCATGCATATCACGGAGTTGCTCCAGTCGTAAGTCCTCTAAGGTACCTCTTTCAACATTAATTTGATATTGAAGCTCCTCCAGCTGATCCGAGCGCTCCTCAAATGTCAACTCGTCATCATTCTCTATGTTGAAAACATGTTCTCCGTGTCATGCAGGACTTGCCTTGAAAACATTGCATCTTGCAAAACAATGGTGGAGGGTGAGAGTGGCTCGTTATGGACAATAATAGGGCCCCACCAGGTGGCGCTGAATCTCGGCGTCACTATAATTAAAAAAAAAAAAAGGAAAAATACAGAAATAAAATGATGTAATTCTTTGCGTCAAGTGTTTAAGGTTATATATGTAATTTTATATGGAGTATTAGTGAATAGATATTTAAGTAAAATCAAACTCTTAACTCAATCACATTGGTATACTATTTACACAAAAATTACACAAATTCAAGTATTTGCAACATTAAATATGTTTTCACTCTTTATCTAATTTTTTATTTTTATCAGAGTACTTTTTTTTATCTACTGATTTTTCATCCATAACCTAACAAATAAAAAAAAAAGTCAATATATTTTCACTAAAATTAATTCTGAAATTATAATACGTAACAAATTAGTTTTCATAATTTAATTTGGTCACATACTCATATGAATTGCATATAATTTCCACCAATCAGCTACTTCTTTGAATAAAATTGCAATTGCAGGTTGACATTCAAATGCATAAACATGCCTTTTGATGCTCAAATATATTCCAGAAAAAAGGCAACAATCTTAGTCCATTGAGATTTTTTTTTCTTAATATTCACAATTATCATTATTGTTACAATTAAGTTACTAAACTACCCTGTAACACTATTTAGTTTGAAATTCGCTATCTCATTTTCATGCTTGCTTCATTTTACTTTTCTTTTTTCCTCATAAAAAATCTAACAATGTTGTAATTTAAATGGGTAGATTAATTAGTTACTTTAGTTTTTAAAATATATATATATTTTTTTAAATTGATGCAATACTACTTTAATTAATTGTATTTTAGATATTAATTTAAATACATACTACATTAACAAAAGAGGTAGCGATGCCTAATAAAATTTTAACATGTTCATTTTTGTGTCTTGTTGATCAGCTAAGATGCCCTCTAAACTTTGGATATTACATATAATTTAAATTAAGATTATTTCGTAAAAATTTACCAAATTGAGTAAACAATATTGTCTCAGTCGCAGTAATTTATTTACCTTTATTTTTTACATAAATATCAAAGAAAGAGCGGAGGACCATTTATGGATGACAAGTGGATAATAGCCTTATTGATGGTTCAAATTAGGTATAGAACTTCATTGTAATGTAAAAAGGTAAGCAAATAAATGAGATATCATAAAATGAAAATGGTAAACAAATAACCAGGCCGGAAGGAGTATTTATTTGAAAAAAGGAGCTAAATCAATAATAATTCAATAGAGGTATCTTACGTTTATAAAATGTAAGCCATTTGTTGCATCATGGTAAAGCCATGTCATCAATTTTTCAATATTTACTTTCAATTTTCAACTGTTATTTACATATTTATTTATAACATTATCTTTAATTTATTGTTAATCTTACAATAATCTCTATATATTAAAGCAACAAACACAGAGCTGGGGTGTCGCTATGTGGTTGAAAGTCAACTTTTCAAAGATCAATTGTTTATTGCTATATTTTTGTACCCACGTTCTTGATATCATTTTATTTGTTTCATTTGCATGCTATTTCTTTCATTTATTAATTGATATAATAATAAATGTTCAATTGCTTACTTTATTAAAAAAATATAATTATAATTAAAAAACTAAAATCTAATAAAAATATTAAATGCTACATAAAATAGTACTACCAAAATTGAGAAAAACAAAAATATGATAGTCATATAACCCATTTATCAAATTAGGCTGGCTCAAGAAAATTAAATAATACTCCGTTGAACAAACTTAAAATTAAAGAACATATTTTTCTATAAAAGCAAATACTTTACAAAATATTAAAATTCATAGATGTACTAATTATCTATTTGCATGAAATATTTTACTTAAATAAAAAATTAGCTAATTAATTATGGTCGAAATTATTGACAAATAAAAATAAAAATGTTAAAAAGTAAAAAAAAAAAAAAAAAAGTCAAATAAATCTGGAATTAGTAAATATTAAACTAAAAAATTGCAACACTTTTTATTAATCGAGTAAACAATAAAATTAGAGGAAAGAACTTCCTTAAACCGATAAAATACTAAACGATAACCAGAAAAGGAAAACACCATACATGCAATAAGTATCATCATCAAGGAATCAATGCACAATAAATAAATTTTGGAGTTAAGTTACTTAGGGATAGGGGTGAGCAAAACCGGGTACCCGATACGGTTTTAATAACCGTATCGGGTACCCGGTTTTTGGAAGGCCAAAAATTAGAACCCGGATCCGACCCGGTTTAACCGGGTACCCGGTTAAATCGGGTACGTGAAAACCGTATACCCGGATCCGGTTTAATTGATAATGCTCAAACCTGGAAATCAAGTCCACAACATTAGTAACGACCAATAAATAAGATGCTTATATAATCCACTAGGATCATTATTACAAAACATAATTACTTGCAAAGTCAGTACGTAAAATAGCAAAATACAAATTTGCAAAATTTCACACATAAATTTGTCACTGATAAAGTGAGTTGCGTATATTACAAGTTTCACATAAAATGATTGGTGCTTAAAATTTCACCCATATAGTCAAAATAGAAAACAAAATTTTACATACAACTTTTTTTTTGGTTACTTTAAATTAAACCGGATCAAAACCGTATACCCGGTTTTGATTTTCCCGGACCCGGTACGGTTTTTTTAAAAACCGTATCGTATACCCGGAAATTCGTATCGTGTACCCGGAAATCCGTGTAATTAAAACCGTATACCGTATGGTATCCGTATATTAAAACCGTATCGTATATTTTTGCTCAGCCCTACTTAGGGAGAGATGAGAGAGTGAAGGGAGAGGCGAGAAAGAGAACAAAAAATGGTGGGTCGGTAGTATTTTAGGTATTTACGGAGAATATATGAATTTGTGGTGAATATGAGCATATGGTAATGTATTTTTGTGGGTGGGCCGAGTTGCTTATGAGTCAGTAAGGTATTTGTTTAACATAAATTCTTACTTGCGACGGAGCAACCCAACCCGTCGCAAGTTTGTGACAGGTTAAGCCCTTCTCACAAAGAATAAGTAGGAGTGCAAGTGGGAGGATCCATTTGTCCCCCACTTGCCTTCCCACTTGCACTTTGTGAGGAGAGCTTGACCCGTCGCAAGCTTGCGACGGGTCGTCCCATCACAAATGAGAATTTGTGTTCGTTTAAACCCGTCACTCAAATTAAATACATCAATCGTACGTGTTATTTTTACATTTTTATTTATTTAAGATTAAGAAGTAAGAGCGTGTATTCGTATTATATTTAAGATGAGTCAAGTAGTACAAATACACCAAAAGCATATTGTATATGGAAAAGTATCGGATTTATCTTATGAGATATGCTCAAGCATGATGATATTTGACCCATTTTCGTCGTAATGGAGACTAACTATATTTTTCGTATGGACTATTACTCCCTATTACTTTATACTCCCTCCGTCTCATTCATTTGCTTGCCTTTTATATTCTTTGTGAGATGTATTTTAATCAAAGACAAACAAATGGTTGGGAGGAGGGAGTACTTAGCAAAAGTTCAGTAGGTCTTGCTTAAGACGGGTCAGATCTTGCAACGGGTATTTTGTGAGAGGAAATGGGTAGAGGGGACAAGGTGGGCACCCCCCATGTGCTCTCCACTCACCTTTAATGGGTATTTTGTGAGAGAAAATGGTATCCGTCTTAAGCTTAAGACGGATACCTCCGTCTTAAATAAGAATTTGTGGCAAAAGTTTGGGTTGGAAATAGTTATTTGCTAATTATTTTATGGAGTAATTAATTGTTTGTTAAAGTATGGTAAATATGAGTGATTATTTATATAACATATTTGACATATAAGTATTGACACAAATTCTTATTTCAGACCGAGGTACCCGTCTTAAGCTTAAGACGGATACCATATTCTCTCACAAAATACCCATCAAGGGTGAGTGGAGAGCACATGGGGGGAGTCCACCTTGTCCCCTCTACCCATTTCCTTTCACAAAATACCCGTTGTAAGATCCGACCCGTCTTAAGCCAGACCTACTGAAGTATTGATAGTGTGACTTACATTTTAATGAGATTTATGAAATATATAATATTATTTTTTAGCTTTTAGTTATATTATATACGGAAAATTCACATGGTACCCCTGAGGTTTGCCATTTTGCACGAAATACCCAAAATTTTGATTTAGAAAACTTTAAGAGGTCATAACTCGTGTTTACGAGATCATAAAGTGACAATTTTTTTTTTCAAATCGATTATCTTTGGGAGAACTACGATTTGAAAAAAAAAATTATTGTATTTGGATCCCGTAGCTAGGAGTTATTGTATGTCAAAGTTTTTTTGACCGAACAAACTTTGAGCGAGCATATCTCTTGGTTACGAATTCCGAACTCGACAATTTTTTTTTTCAAATCGTAGTACTTGGAAAGACGATCGATTTGAAAAAAAAAATCGTCACTTTCTGATCTCGTAAACACGAGTTATGACCTCTTAAAGTTTTCTAGATCAAAATTTTGGGTATTTCATGCAAAATGGCAAACCTCGAGGGTACCATGTGAATTTTCCGTATTATATATCTATATGGTAATGTTACAGGTTTGAATATTTAAGAAATTTGCTAAATCTATTTAAACGTGTACGGGTCATTTTTCATTTTATTTCGTCAACTAGGTAACAATCCGTACTAAGAAAATTTCATTTTTAGACATATATGGGTCAAACCTATCACTTTTTTCATGTGAATGGGGTTAAGTGAATGAAAAACGTGTAACAATTTGTAATTACACTAATTTTATGTTAATTTTCGTCTGAATAATTTTGTTTTATTTTATATAAGCGGACTTCTTTGAAGAGGCCCGAGTAATAAGACCGAGTAAAAACTCAAATTAGCTGATGAGAGGGCGCATATTACTATAACAGTTACCCGATCAATTGACCTTAATATACCATTTATACTAATTGCACCTGAATTTTTTGATTCAAATCTAAAATCTTCTTTATAACTCAACTATTACATTGGCCAATTAAAATTGTTAAACAAAATGTTTGGTGACTTTATTGGTTTACTTTAAAACAATACTGCGTATTTCTAAAGTTAATTAAAATCAAAGTGAGATAACTATTTAACATAAACCTTCATCTATATTTATAATTTTTGATAATAACTGCTAAAACAACATACCCGTGCAATTTGCACGGGTTTAAAACTAGTATAAAAAAGCTTATTGAGCCTCCATTGAGGTGACACGTGTCGCCTCTCAACTTCTTGTCACATATCACATTCATAATTGACAAAAAATAATAAGAAACTTACATAATTGTTGTGCTTTCATTTTCTCTTTCATTTTCTCTTGCCTTTTTGTATACCTTGAGACAATAAAAAAAAACTAAAATTTCAAATTAAATATCTCAATTGATGCCTATTATTTCATCTTCGTTACCAACTAATTTATTATCTTACAAATAACTATAAAGAAGTTTAAGCCCCTTCATCTCTCTCATTTTGACTACTTTATTTATTTACTAAATTTTTCCACTATATTATTATTACTTTGCAATTGAACACTCTCTTCATCTCCCTTTTACCTAACTTATTTTACAAGTCCTTATTTACAACTCATTTTTAATACTTACCAATACATTCCAAATTCAACTTTTCCTTCTAACCTTGGATGATATATAACTTAAGTCCCATGCCAACAATTGACAGGTATGTATATTTAAATTTTTTTTACACTATTAGTTTTTTAGTTATTTTCTTGTGCAATCTTAATCTAATTCTCTCATTTTTTTTATTCAATGGTCATTTGTTTTGTTTTGGTATAATGATAATAATTTATATTTGGACTATTTGATTGCATTTTATAAGGACAACATGTACTTCTGTATGACCGTATCGACGTATAAAAAATGGTAAGTGACAACTACACTTATTTTTTTATTAGAAGTTATTATAGATTGTGTTGGGATTGATTCGAATTTCTTTATTTCTTGACTATGTAACAAGAAATGAGTCTAATGAATTGTTATTGTCAATAAGAACGGTATAAAAAAAGCTCCTAAAATCCATATTTGAGACTATGACTATGGTATATGATGGAGCCTGACTACGTGTTTTTTCCCCTTTTTATCTACGATATCGTATACAGACAAGTAAATTACTAACTTTATTTCTGTTTGACGATCATTGATATTGGTTTATGGACTTCAACACAACGATGTTGCTTAAGATGTTTAGCACTAATACAAAGGGAATGAATCAACCTAATTACGGACTAGGTAGCATGAAAACGGTCACGGACACGGACACGACACGGACACGTGATACGACATCTCATGAAATTTAGGACACAGGACACAGCATTTAAATTTAAGAAAGTAGATATTTTATAGTTATAAATAACGTACGATTTTATTTTTATATTGGTATTTGATATTAAATGTAAATAATTGAAGGTAAAATTTGACTTTGACTATAATTTATTCTCATTTCTCACCCAACTCATCTTCTAATTAATCTCTTTTAGTCTTTCAACCTCTCGTTCCTTATTTATAGGTGTCTGGGTGTCCGTGTGTCCGACACGGGACGGCTAGTTAGGAGGAGTGTCCGTGCTACCTAGATTACGGAGGGTACCTACGAGATTGATGAAACCTTGGTACGGAATAGTTATGGATGACTTTTACATTTACATTCAAATTATATTTAATGTTAATAAATGTAGGTTCTTAAGATATATATTACCCATAATATTAGGGTGATCGACTAAGTGTGTAAAAAGACTTGGAAGATAAGGAATATGGTGACTGGTAATTTCAACTCTTACCAAATACTTAACAATTTATACCCGAGTTTGTTATTGTCCGAGAGACTATTGAAATAGATGATGTTTTATTGCATTTGTTTCCTTCAACGGAGAAAAGTCTCATAAGCGTAGGTTTTCTATTTTTGCGGGAGCGTAAATCAAATTTTTTGCATGTTTAGTGTATGATCATTGATTGCATATATTATGTAGTATAGTTTGAAGATACATAGATATAGCCAACCTTAGATAAAATTTGTTATTTTTACTCATCTAAAAATCGATTTCTAAGAGGGTAAGCACAATCAAGACTTCAATGCTAAGGTGTCAACTGAAAGTCCATAGACCTTAATTAGACTGCTCTAATTATTTACTAAATTACTTATTAATTTAGTTTATAATGATCTATGTAACATGCATGCAAATATAAAGACATTTATATAAAAGAAGAAATTTCCTCACATTGATATGGAAATTATATGGGCACAACAAGAACTCCTTCTTGTTGTTCTTGAGCTATAAATATGGATGAACACATGATATCTCCAAACTAGAAGACCTCCTTCAAGTTGCACCAAGATTAACCTAAATAATCTACCCTTCTTATTAACTAGATAATAAGATAGATATAATACTACTAATATTATGACTATATTACTACACTAGTAATACTTAGTAAATATTAGTATATGAGAGTTTTTAGTGAGAAGAAGAGTATTTTAGAGAGAAGTTAAACAAATTGAACAAAAAATGAAGTAATTAGAAAAATGAACACAATGCCCATTTTAAGGCCATTTGGCCGGATGTTTTAGTCCACAATTGGACTATTATTTTGTTCAATTTTTTGTCACATGCATTAGAGTGGAGTGTTGTAGTATATATGATGATTATTCTTACTTGTAATGTCACTTTCATAAGTAACTAAATAGGAAAAACAAGAACTAAAATCATCACCTTTGAACTACAACATAACCGGCCCATTTTGGCCTAGTTGGATCCATTTTGATTTTTGATATTTGTCTCACAAATACTTATTGATCATAGCGGTTAATTATCTTGTAAATAAGTGTTAATTTGATCATAGAACAATTATATGACTCAATTAAATAAATAATATGTACTAAAACATTTTAAGTAATATTTTACCATTATATCAATATATAATGGGTCCCACAATGCTTAGTTAATTTATTTTACAACTCCTTGTAAATATAATTAACTAATTACCTCTATCTCAAAACCTCAACTAATTTAGTAATTTAACGATTAATTACTAAGTTAAATCTTATTTAATCGTATTAAAATAAGATATAAATTTATTAGTCAATTATCGCATAATTGAAAAATAAGTTAATCGAATTTGAGTTCTTAACTCAATTTCTAACAATTAACTCTCGTACATATCGAATATATGTAATGTACTAATTAACTGTATCGTATACAAATAATTAGTTACTATTTGGATTTCATCCTTTAGGTGTGACCGAAAGGGATCAGTTGATCACCGCCGTCAAACGACAATAACGTCAAACTCTAGTCAGCCAACCGTTATTGATTTACGTTAATCAACTGACTAATCATATATATAGTCAATAATTATCCCAATTATATTCAATAATAAGATTTATTATGTGGCGCACTATTGTGGAGGACACCTACTCCAACAATCTCCCACTTGTCTGACACAAGTGTGCGTCACCGATTCTCTTGTCTCTTTATCACATCTCCCACTCAACGCAAGGTGTCTTCCAGGTCGCACTTGCGATTGACAATATCTAGAGTGGTTTCTCGATAGGGAGAGTAACTGTCTGACCGGAAAATCTACCATAGATCTCTTTCCGAGCGTGGCCACGCATTTACAGTAACTACTCCTCGAGTGGCCTAAAGATGTTTTTACCCACCCACGGGGTGGACAATTCCTTGTTGATCCATCAATCTTGATATGATTGAGATCACCATGGATCCAGAAGAAGGTCCATCGGCACCTCCT